>CAODLS013030551.1:0-19172 GCA_948243855.1 Flueggea neowawraea
AGCTAGTCTAAAAATATCAACTTTGTCTTATATATATTGCTTAATATAAATGATGTAAAAGAAAAATCAATCACATGCAAATGATGGATACATCGTTCTACTGTAAAATTTGGGCCTAATATTATAGCAATTGCTCAAGAACCTAAAAGATAAGACAGGAATGACTCGCCAAAACATTGACTAAAACATACAGGCGTCTAACGTCTAATCGGAGGAAAAACACAAAAAAAGGGCGCACAATGGTCATTGGAGGATGAGAATTTTTTGAAAGAAATTGGAAGGTGTGGGAGGAAGGTGCATGAACTTCTTGAATATAAGTAGATACTGAACTGATAATGTGCGCAGTTAATTTTGAATTTAAATCCCTCGATTTAACCTATTGTCTACACAACACGAAAGGTTTTGTAATTGTATGAATTGAATTGCGTAGTCTGATTTAATTATGATTGGATTACGTTATTTCTTGTAATTTTTAAGTTCTTCAAAACTTTCTATCATCTCAATTTTTTTATACTTGGATTTTTATCTATTTAGACGAGAAAAGATATCCTGAAGTTCAACTTTAATTACACCAGTGGCAAATCTAGGATTCTAACTAAGCAGAGACCGAAACTATTTAATAAGAATCTGGCTATACAATGTGTAGGACAAAAAGAATATGTATACATATAGAAAAATTACATTAAATTCAACAAAATATTTGAATACATATTGTAATCATACAATTATTTTTGCACACTCGAATCAAGAGAGAGTTGATTTTGGCATGTCGTCATGTTCTGAAAGCGTTGCAAAATAGCCTCATTGTCAATAGTTAAAAAATTTTATTTTTTGAAGTATACCACCAAGAGGTCATTCATCTCTCATCTTATTCCACAAATCCGTCTCGATAATGCTTATGGTAGAAAATACTCTTTCAACATATGCAGTTGCAACTGGAAAAAATAATGTCAATTCAATCAAACATTATACCAAAATGAAGACTTGAGATTTTCCAGTTTCAACTAGCTTATTTGCAAGACTTCCCAAATCTTGAATACAGAATAATTCATCAACATCTTTTATATTAAAAATATAATTTCAAAGTTGATGATGAAGAATCATAAGTTCTTCCAAAGTGAACTCTTTTGAACAAAGTTTGCAGGGCAAACCAACTTTTCAACATTGAAGTTCAAGAATGAGTTATTTAGATTGAGACAATTCATGAAAAAAAAAAGTAATTCTGTGTTTGTCTGTAGAAAATGATTTTTCATCTCTTGTATGAGTAAATCAAGAACCTAGAAATAAGAAAAAAAAAAGTTGTGAATGTAGTGCGATGGTAGTAATTAGAGAAAATATATAATTGAAGGGAAAATTTTGTGTAATCACCTTACAATAAATATCAACCCGATAATTGTGATAATTAGTAACACGACCATCTCGCTTCATACGAACACAAGATTTGATGATATCTTTCATATTAAGAACATCAGTGAAATTAGCCACACAAAATTTCTCCACTTCCTTCAAGAAGTTGTCCCATTCATTCTCCCTAAAATTCCGCAGTTGGTTTTTGGTTGAATTGATCAAAGATACTGCTTGAACAATGTTTTGATCTCTTTGTTCAAGAATAAGTGACAAATCATATGTCAATCCAAGAATACGTATCATCAAGAACAAAACAAACACAAAGTCACAGGTCTCTATCCTTAGAAGCAGAGTTTTAGAAAAATCTCTTGTATCTAGATTACAACCATCATTAGACATTTTTAAGCACTTCAACTATTGAAGGCCACATCACTAGTAGACGATTTAAAGTTGTGAAGTATGATCCCCATGAGTGTCACCTGGTCTACATAGGCTAGTTTCTTGGTTTAAGCATATGCAACTGCTAATTTCTCCACGTTCGTTCAACAATATGGTCATGCTCGATTTCTATGAGTTTGTCCACTCTTTTACATGATCCTCCACATGCATTCACAATCAAACTAATAACATTAAATAAATCACTCACAGCTAGATAATCTCTGGTAATAGTTAGAAGAACTAATTGGAGTTGATGAGCAAAACAATTGGCATACTTAGCATAAGGGTTTTCCTTCAATATTAGTGTTTTTAAACCATTGAATTCACCCAGCATATTGATGCACCATAATATCCTTGACACCTCAGTCTCGATAAAGATAAATTGTGTTGGAAATTAGAGAGTCAATTCCTTCCTTCAAAGATTTTGCAGAAGTATTAATGACATGAACCAGACTTAAAAACATCTCCATCACCTATCCATTATTGTTAACAAATCTAAGAACAACTGAATCTGTTCCTTTATAGAGATGTCAACCGACTCATCAACCAAAAGAGAAAACTTGTGATCTCCAATATCATTCAGTAACGCACATGTATTTTTTACAGCACAACAATTTGTTTATTACTTTTGAATTCGGTGGCAAGTCATCTAATTGTTGCCAGAAGCATTCTTTCTAGTAACCACACCAACCTCTGTAGTTCGTTCACTGTACCATCCTAACAACTCGGGAAAATTCCCTCTATTTAATGAACTTGATTATTCATCGTGCCCACGAAAAAGGCAACCCTTGCCGCAAAAGCCAACGAATCACATCCAAAGATGTCGTCAAGCAAATGCAATAAGCAAATTCTTCGGCACGTTCATGTCTTGAGTAACTATGAGAGGTATTTTGCCTTTGGTCTTTAAATTTCTCAAACAAAATTCTTGACGCGTTATGTGTACTGTGCACTTCTTCCACGTGCTCATCAAATTTATCAAGTGCCTTATTCCAATTATTGAAACTCACTTTTACAAACGCTTCATCCCCAAAATGATTTGCATTGATAGGTTCTAAATATAGTACCAAAAAACAAAATACGGGCTCTTTCGACACACTATACTCCAACCATCGATGTTTCTTGAACCATCTCGATTGAAAACTTTTATTATATTGCCCATATTTTTTATGAAAGTTATGACTCTTTGGTTGACAAGGACCCTTAGAAATGTACTCTCTTCCAATTTGGTCCCTAATCCAAAAATCAAATTCTTCAATTGGTTTTTGTAGTGCCGGGTCACTAACTATGTCATCCATATTAAAATCCAACTCGTTATTTTTCATTTTTTTTCATTTGCTTCCGAAGTGAATGAGACACTGAGAGGTCTTGAACATTCAACACTACTCTTCGGCCCCTTGATTAAAAATTTCTCCATAGACTAGATAACAAAGAACATACCAAATAATAATAAAATTAAGCCCAATCCGAATCAATTGACCTAGCAATTAAAATCTATTAAAACAAAATTTAAATCCATCAATCAATCAACAATTTCATCCTAAATACCTAATTTAAATCACAATTTTAACAATCCATCATTCAACAATCCTAATCCTAACAAAAATTAAAACTGAAATTTTATGAAAAATATAGAGGAAATGAGGGACGACTTACATGGGACAGGGAGGAACGCCTGTCAGTGAAAGAGAACGTTGCTAGGTGGTGGCGGCACGGCCTGGAGAGTGGAGCACTAGATGGACTGAAGAGAAAGAGAAATAAAAGAAGAGTGGTATAGGCGTGGTGGCTATGAAGAGAGAAGAAAGACTGAAAGAGGATGCTTTTAAGAGACCTGGGCAAAATGGTACAAAGAAGATGCTTTTAAGAGAGAATGTTTTGCCCAGGCCTCTTTTTTTTTAATCAGTGAGGCGAAACGACGTCATTTTGCCGCATGGTTTAAAAACAAAAAAAACTCATAAAGGAATAACAGAGGTCACCGGCAACTCTATGTCACCTTCAATGGTGGAAACCCAGTAGGGGCTAGGTTCCTAGTGGAGCTAATGTGCTAAAATAATTATAAACAACATGATCCATTAATTCAAATTCCAAACTCATTCATTTATGACGCACCAAATAGACCTTTGCTTCACTGCGTGAAGCTAAAGCAGGAGAGAATCAAAATTCTTGGATCCTTTCCTATCAGCAACAAAAGTAAGCCAACAACAAAATTCAAATTTGCTCTCAATTCTAAATACACAAAGCCACATCAACATCATTTATCATGGTATTATGAAGGAAAAGAAAAAGATAAACATCCGACTTTCAACGTAGTCTGAAATGTGAAGTAAAATAATTAATTTAGCATAAATGAATAGACATGATTATTAAACTAACATTCATAACTATTTCCACCTGAATTTTAAGAAAATGCACAAAACAAAATAAATAGGCTTTTCTACTCAATTAACAACCTCAACTAATCCAGTAAAATAAATGCTCTTCATTTTTCCAACTTGAGCCAATCAAATTTTAGGAAACTCAAACTCACTCATCACAAGCGCAACCTCGATTCGAGATTAACTAATAAAAAGAACTCGCCTATTGCATTGAGCTAAGCTCGAGCTTGCTAGGGATGACAATTTATACCCTACAAGACGAGTACCTAACCTACCCATACCGTAATACCCCGTCCGATTCCGGTAAGGCTCTCTATAGTCTTTCGTTCAGTCTCATTCTGGCCTTGAACATTTGGAGTGTTGAGTTGATGATTAGTTATTTGGAAAGGGTTACTCGAGTAAGCATTGAGGTATTACTCGAATGAGATAGACCATGGATTACTCGAGTAAATGATTTTGTGGTACTCGAGTAATATGGGGTGTGGATTACTTGAGTAAGCCATGTGTGTTACTTGAGTAAGTTGTGTTCTTGGATGAACATAAAGAACACCTGAAAATGCATTACTCGACAAATTTTGTTACTCGAGTAACAAGATTTGTTACTCGAGTGAGCAATGCACATTGGCATGAAATGATGTTGTTTTGGGTAGGCGTCTATATATACCCCCACCCAAATCCTTCGGTCTCTCGCTCTCATTTCTCACTAAAATCACTCACATTTTTTCTTGGAGTAGTTTCGGTCAATTCCCATTCGTTCTTGAACATCATTGAGGTAAGATTAAGCTTATAGACCATTCTCTTCTCATTTTTGCATGACTGTTTATATTAGGGTTTTGAATAAATGTTCATAGGTTTGGATTTGTTTTGTTCCTATTGATATGGTTGTTAGGGTTTGTTTAATCGGGGTGTTGGGAGTCTAGAAACTACTAGATATAGTTCAAATTCATTGGAAACAAGGATTTCCATAAAATGGGTTTGAAACCATTCGTTTTTGGCCGATCTAGGGTGATTTTGAGTTGTTTTGATGGGTTTGAGCATTGATTCATGTTCAGGGCTTTGATTAGAGTCAATATGGGTGTTTGACATCAATTTTGGTCGGTTAAATCGTGTTAGACGAATTCTGGTATTTTCTGGGTTGTGTCTTACTCAAGTAGGAACTTAGGCTTACTCGAGCGAGAAGAGGTGTGTCTTACTCAAGTAACCAATTTGGCTTACTCGAGTAAACTGAGGGGTGTCTAACTCGAGTAAGCTTGGGGGTTACTCGAGTAAGATGTGGTCCTAAGGGACCAATTTTGTAATTTTTCATATTTACAATTTCTGAGCATATTTGCAATTTCTGAGACTTCGGGACTTATTTGGGGATTCTGACTACTTGGAAAATCTAGTTACTTATCCTAGAATAGTCTGGAGACTATTTTGTAATTTGTCAAGTATCGAGAACTAAAACGTAATTTTACACTGGTCGAGAATAAAACTGTAATTTTACGTAGATTTTGGATTTTGATCCAGAGTGATAGATTATCATTCGATATGGATTTTTGGGATCTTTAAGAGTCCGCATTTTCATATCATACATCTAGTATTGCCACAGTACAACATTACGATTTATCTCTGATATATCTGTTGATATATATATATTCGTTTGTTCAGCTTCTTATTTTTGCCCGAGAGACCAGCCACCGGTGAGGGGTCCTGACGGGTGTTTGCATTTGGATTTCCAGGTGAGTGAATAGCAGCTTCAAAAACATAGGTTAGGCCTCGAAACTCCTATTATTGTTTTTGTTATGTTGAACATATTTTGAAATTGAACTAATATAAGGATTGGCTAAAGATAAATTGATTACGTGTTAATAATCAGTACTCTATTTTGAACTAATATATGTATGTATTATATATATCCTCTCTCTGGTTTTGATACTGCTTCGTATGCTTTGCATTATGAGACACTTTTGTTACGGGATAAAATGTGACATTTGGTATACTAATGCTTTGAGAAATCCTAACTACCAAGGATGCTGGTAGCCATGTGTTATGATTCAACACATGATTTGATATTGATAGTGGTGGCTTCCACATTCTTTGTTATTAGTGTTAGATGCACGTCTTTGCTTTGGTCCCATATATTTGGATATATTTTTTGACTTTGAAAATGGAAATATGTTTTATACGCCTATGTGCATTTTGTTGCTTTGTTTGCAAATATTTTGCGAAATGATTTTGAAAGGCTATACACATACATACTTAATTATACCTACTTGTGGTATTTTGAACTGTTTTCAAAACAATCTTTGTGAGGCATGTATGAGGCGATCTGGAGTTTTATTCCTCACTGGGTCCTGACGCCCTTTGTTTCCTATTTATGTGATCCCTATTTGACAGGTTCACAGATTTTGGCTTCGGCAACCATTCAGCATCTTAATACCAGTGAAGCGTCTTTTGGTTAAAGATACCCTTTCGTTCGGGCTCTCATTTTGTACTGTTAGAGCTCCGCACCGGGATGCAATTGGGTTACTGGGTTTTCCATTTTGGCTTTTGAGTTATGTTTCTGTAGATTTCGTATGTTATAACCTTTTGATATATTTATTTATATATATTTGATTTTCTATAAAGTCGTATACTTTGTATTGTATTCATATAATAAGAGTTTTGGCAAATTTTTTAAATAATCTGATTGGTTAGGTAGTATGCCCAGAGCTTTGAGGCTTGTGCGATATGAGTCGGACTTCTACAGACGGTTCGCCCATACGCCAGTCGCGGGCCCATAACGGGTCATGACAGATACCCAGTCAAAGCTAGACCCGCTTTGACTGGGTATGGGTACGGCTATGACGTATAGATATAGGAATATCTTACCTGTACCCGTACCCTTACTCGTTGCCGTTTTGATTAGGTATGGTACGGGTACGAGTATGGATATAGGAATATCCTACCTATACCCGTACCTTTACTCATTGGTAATATTCGTACTCGTACCTTTGCCCGTTAGCCGTTACCCATATATATATATATATATATAGAGAGAGAGAGAGAGAGAGAGAGAGAGAGTTTTGAAGGTAAATGAATTCTCATATTTGAATAAATTGATTTATAACTAAAATGAGACTATAAATATATTTTGATAGATATTGTAGTTTTTATGTAGTTAGAATGAAATGCTATTATTGAGATGTTATTATTATAGTCTTATATTCAAACAACTTATAATAACTAAAATATTTCGAGCAAAATTTTTGTATGTAAAACTCATTGATATATTATTGACATAAAGAAAAAAATTCATTGCAAAAATACCTTATTATTTATATACATGATATGATACAATTGACAATATCTCTTTAGTCATTCATACCAACATCCTTTGGTTTTAAAGTTTTTTTTAGCATAAAACTAATAAACGAGATTAACTTTTTAAGAAATCTTTCACAAAAAAATTAGTCGTAGAATTTATAAATTAATGTTTATGATATTTAGGTTGTAATTTAGTGGTTTTTAGCAAGATAAGGATATTGGTACACTCTACCCATACCCTACCCATTGTCATTCCTAAGCCTACCTTAAAAGAAGGTAGTTTCCCTTCAACTTTTCTTCAACAAAACTGATTGCATAAGGGTGGACGAAGGGTGAACAACAAGGCGAAAAGCAAAGGGTGGACTTTGGGCAAGAATGACAACGATTGAGACTGTGGGTAGCTACGGTACAGCAGCAAGTGTAGGTGGTTTGATATTAGGGTTCGGTAATTTACAAGAAAGGAATAAGAAGACTCGGATGTGGTTTCAATTTTTTACTAACATGGAATTACATGACCATTTTTTTAGAAATTACAAGTCTGCCACTCCTTTTGAAACTTTGATAAAGTATTTTTCGCTCAAATATTCACCCGATTTTTGTTAGTTTTTGTAATACCATGTACGTTCCAATTAGAATTTTGTAGCCTTCTGATCGATTTTGAATCAGTTCTTGAATGATTTCGATGATGATTGAGTGTTTAATATGATGAATAAATATTGATGGAGTTTAATCATGTTAATTTTTTTGCAAAGTTTGGTGTTCGGATGTGATCAAGTTCGTTTTCGATCTTGATTCGTTGGTTGGACCATTCATTTTGGTGTTTTGGGTGATGAATGTTGATGGATTTAGTTTAATTGATGACCCTTTGATCTTTTTGGACGTTGGTTCGACTGAATGAAGTGTTTCTAGGCAAGAAAAATCATGTTTTTGAAGTACATGGTCAAGGAAACGGTTTAAGCTTTTGACCATGTCTTGGAATTTCTTTGACCATGTAGTAAATTGCCAAAGACACGGACAAATCCCATGCCAGTGTCTTGGAAAGTCTGCCCGTGTCTTAGAGATTCAGCCTGTGTCTTCCTTTTTTTTTTGCCCAAAATAACACTATTTTGCTATGTTCTACTTATAAAACCCTAAACTGACCCTTCTTCATTCTTCATTCCATTTCTCCATCGTTCCTCACCCCAAACCCATCCCCAATCACTCACTTTTGCTCTCCATTCGCCCTCTTTGCAATCTTAAGGTAAGTTCTTCATTATGTTAGGTTTATTTTTTCCATTTTGAGTTGTATTGCCTTGGTTAATGATGGAGGATTGTGGTGGAAGATTTGGGTTGTAGGGTTTGTAATTTATGTTGATTTGGTGCATGTAGAAGCTTAAGGATGTTGGATTAAGTTATTAGGGAATTGCTAGAGCATGATTTAAGTCTTGGTTTGAAGGATTTAAGCCTTGGGACGAAATGGGTTTGACTTTGGGTGTGTGTGACGGGTTTGCACGGTTTTGAATGGATTTTTCTTTACAATTGAGTTTGTTTTTGATGTATATAGGTTGGAGAGACTTAGGTTGACATGATTGTGAATGCTTGAGGCTTGTTGTTCATGAGTCTATAAAAACCCAAATTTTTATGCAAAAATTCGTGATGATTTTGAGTTAGATTATTCAAATGGGTTATGGATTCATGCTTGGTAGGTTGGAATTAATAAATGTAGGTGGTTGGAATTGATTTTGGTCTGTGGAATCGGATTTAAGGGCCATTTGTGTAATTTGCCACTTGGAGGACCATTTGGGTAATTTTGCATTTGGGGACCAATAATGGAATTTGGAGTATGTTTAGAGCTGAATTGAATATTTTGAAATATTTGAGGACTATCTGGTAATTTTGGAAAACTCTGGGGACAGATCTGTAATTTGTCAAGTCTCGAGGACTAAATGGTAATTTTATGAGATATTCGATTTTCGATGTTCCAGTGTTGGATCTTCGATTGAAATAGGTTTCTGGGGATTTGAGTCTACATCTACATTTCATGCATTCTGTATTGTCATAGTACCACAGTTTGACAATTGCCTTGTAATAATTGTTTCAGCTTCGTATCATGGTCAACGAGGTTAGCTGACCCCGGTGGTACGAGATTGAGCCATTCAGCTTGGATTTCCAGGTGATTGAATGACATATTCAGACACATAGGTTGTATCTTCTAAATTATATTATTTTTGACGTGTCTGGACATTAGCATGTAATCTGGAGTTTATAAAGGATAGGAAATCCTAAAATTTGAATTACGTGAAAACATTTGCTGTTAAATCCTGTTGGATATTTTCTGATGTTTTGAAATAATTTTGTATTTCAAAACAAACATTTTTGGATGATCTAAGTATTTTGATCAATAACAAGAAAATGTTATCTGCAAATGATATTTTCTGAAATTGTACTTTCTAGAAAAGAATATTCGTTTTGGCTTCTGAATTTGGCTTTGTTTTTGAAAGGAATTATCTATTCATTTATATAAATATTTTTGAAATACTTATATTCTTTGAAATTTGTTCTCTGGTTTCTGCAAATTATTTTTTGCATGATCTGTCAGTGGTACTTCCATTATTATCTGTTTGAATTCTATATTTAAAATTTTTGGCATAAAATTTAATTAACTATTCTGATTTGGGACACATATGTTATGGGGTTAAGCGTAACTTTTGGTATACCATAGTGAAGACTCAGTTACCAGGGTAGGTGGTAACACTCAGTCATCAGGGTATGTGGTGATCCCTGTGTTTAGTTAACACACATGTAAGTTTGGTCTCGTGGCGGAGTCCACGTATGAGACATTTATAGTGGCAGAGTCCATGTATTTATATTAGTGGTGGAGTCCACATTTGATCTAGTGGCAGAGTTCACATATGATATGACTTTGATCCCATGCCAGATACGTTTGATGAACCTTTGTTGTTTCTCATTTTCCTGTAGTATAGTTTTTAGTAGTTTGATGAAGTATATCTTACTGGAGCATATAGATTACAACGTTCACGGATGTACTTAGATCAGTTCTGTCTGATACAGCTTAGTGACCCTTAGGGTGGATAGAGTATTATTTAGAGCTCCTAAGGCTGTCATCTGTTAGCCCTTTTGAGTCAGGTACCATTTAGACTCCTAAGGTTGCTACTTTCTTTTGAACTGATCTAGTCAACACGGTTTTAGTTCAACATAGAAATATGATCAGTGAGTATCAGCTCTGTTCAGTTGGAAACTGTTTTTCATAACATGTTTTGCTAAAACAAAAGTTTCTGCATAAAACGTAATTTTCTGCATAATATGGAACTTTTTCTACATAATCTGAAAGTAAGTTTTTTATATGTCTATTGTCTGTTGTTTGTTTTGGTTGCAAACATTTTCGAAATGAATTTCGAAATTACTATTCTATACTTAGCATGTATACGTATATATACATTTATATTTGCATGCGGTATTTTTGAGTTGTTTTCAAAACGGTCTTTTTGAGGCACGCATGAGGCGTTCTGGAGTGTTTTTTCCTCACTAGGGTTCTTACCATTTTCTTTTCTGTCTATTTCTCCTATTCTTACTTTCAGGTGATTTTGATTGATTGCGGTCTTTCCGCATTCATATTCGGTTAGGCACTCTGAGGTTTCAGTCAGTGCCCTCTTGTTCGGGCTCAGTTATGTACTTTGTTAGTTTTTCCACACCAGTATTACTGTAGTATTATGTTTTGTAAACTTATTTGATATTTAAGTATGATTTATTATTTATCAAATATTTCATTATTATGAAAAAATTATGTTTTAAGAAATTTGGATATCTATTTATCAACCTTCGAAAATGGTTTTAATATGATTTGAAATAAATTATTTTTAGTTCTGTTCTCCGAGGCTTGTGCGAGATGGGTCGGGCTTCCATAGACGGTTCGTCTCATACGCCAATCATGGCCCGATCTTGGTTCGTGACAAAAGTGGTATCGGTGTCAGGTTTCATTTTGACTGGGTCGGTTGTGGAGCTTAGATATCTTTGATCGAGTCAGATTGATTTGCCTCTATATATCCTTCTGAGTAGTTGTTGGTACTATGGCAATGGTTGACAGTCTTTTTTTTTGTTTATGCATTCTATTTATTTGTGGCATTCTTAGATATGGGTTTGCATTCAAATTCTCCATCTAGGGCCGCCACTGAGGCCGTCGATCATTTTATAGCGGATCAAGGAGATTTTCATACTCGTCTGAAGGTAGAGGCATTACCTTATCTGCCGTAGTCTCAGCGTGCCCCTCAGGCAGATGTTTTTAGCGCATTTTTCAGAGGCTTGACCGTATTGGTACGACCCTAAAAAATGTGCGCACTAGATCCTCTGAGCGTTCCCATAATAAGAGTAAGACCAGAAGAGAGGTCAGTGGCCATCATGGTCAAGGACGTAACAGACAGCCCAAGCAAGGGCGTAAGTTCTCTATTAGGGGTACCAGCTAAGTCAGTTACTCTCAGTGCCTTACATATGGGAAGAGGCATCCCAAGCTATGCAACAAGGTCATAGGCAGGTGCTTTTATTGCAGACAATACAGGAGCTTAGAGTGGAAGCCGGAGTTTTAGGACGCCTTGTGATCTTTGTGGGAAGTGGCACTCTGGGACTTGTACTAGTATGACAGGTAACTATTTCTATTGTCAACATCCATGACATAAGATAGCAGAATGTCCGTGGAAGTCGGGTTCGAGTACTCAGTCTAGGCAGCCTGTTGTAAGAGGTTCGAGTACTACTAGTATAAGTGCCGGTAAAGGTTCAGGTTCAGGAGGTCATTGTTCCTTTGGCAGAGGAGATGGAATCGGGGGCTGAGGTTAGTCAGTCAGACATGACAGAGTGATCGTACTGGAGGACATGCTAGAGTATCATTTGAAACGCCAGGAGGTGCAGGCCTCTAATGTTGCAATGACTGGTGTGCTTTCTATATCTGGTACTTCTGCTTATATTTTGTTTAATTCCAGTGCATTGCATTCATTTGTTACTCCATATTTTGTTGAGCATACGGGGTTAGTAGTGCATTTATTGGATAAAATGTTAAAAGTTTCATCACCTTTGGGTAGGAAGGTAGTAGTTGATTTTGAAGTACGGGCTTGTGTGATTGCGTTCGATGGACATGAGTTGATCACCAATCTTACAGTATTAGACATGGGAGAGTTTGATGTCATAATTGGTATGGATTGGCTTTCAACTTAGCACACTACCCTAGATTGTTTTGCAAAGAGAGTATGCTTTCAACCATTGGGTCAGGGTGAGTTTTGTTATCAATGTGAGTGAGATAGTGTTATGCGGGGATATGTTTCAACTGTTAGAGCAGAAAATATGCTTTGTCGAGGTTTTGAGGCATATTTGACCTTTGTGATTTCCAATTTGCAAGATGCAGAATTGAAGGTAGAAAATATACCAGTGGTTCGACATTTTTCTGATGAGTTACCAAGACTACAACCTGATCGAGAGATTGAGTTTGCAATTGAAGTACAGTCTGGTACCGATCCAATATCGATTCCACTGTCTCGGATGGCTCCATCAGAGTTAAAGAAGTTTGAGGCTCAATTGAGAGAATTGTTGGACAATTGTTTTATTCGAACAAGTGTTTCACCTTGGGATGCTCCCATCCTATTTGTGAAGCATAATGATGGTAGTCTTCGTATGTGTATTGATTATCGTCAACTTAACAAAGTAACAGAGAACCGATATCCACTTTTGAGGATAGATGATCTTTTTGACCAATTGTAGGGTCTAAGATCGACTTGAGGTAGGGTTATCACCAATTAGGAATTAAAGGAAAGGATATTCCAAAAATAGCTTTTCGGACTAGATATGGTCATTACGAGTTCTTAGTGATGTCATTTGGTTTGACTAATGCACCAGCAGCACTTATGGACTTAATGAACCAAGTGTTCAGACCATATTTAGATCGGTCTATTATTGCCTTCATTGATGATATCATGATATATTCGAAGAGTAAGAAAGAACATACGGATCATTTGAGATCAATTTTATAAACTCTGAGAGAACATCACCTATTTGCTAAGTTCTCGAAGTGTGAATTCTAGCTTGATCAAGTGGAATTTTTAGGACACGTGGTGTCAATAGAGGGTATTATGATAGATCCGAAGAAAGTAAAGGCAGTACTCCATTGGGAGAGGCCTAAGACAGTTATAGATATTCAGAGTTTTCTTGGTTTAACCCAGAAAGCAGTTAAATTTATTTGGTCTGACAGATGTGAGGAGAGTTTTCAAAAGTTGAAGGAACTTTTGGCGAGTGTGCCAGTGTTAGCCTTACCATCAGGTTCTGGAGGTTATGCAGTATATTATGATGCATTTAGAGTTGGCTTAGGTTGTGTATTGATGCAATATGGCAAGGTAATTGCCTATGCATTCAGACAGCTTAAGAGGCATGAATAGAACTATCCAACTCATAATCTTGAATTGGCAACAGTTGTGTTTGCACTCAAGATCTGGAGACATTATCTTTATAGTGAGACTTTTGAGATCTTCACTGATCATAAGAGTTTGAAGTATATTTTTGGGCACCGAGATTTGAATTTGAGACAGAGACGTTGGCTAGAGTTATTAAATGATTATGATTGTACCATATTGTATCAATCTGGCAAGGCCAACGTTGTTGATGATGCTTTCAATAGGAAGTGTATGGGCAGTTTAACCCATATTTTTGTTGAGAGATGACCAGTAGTGTCGAAATGGAAGAGATTTATGAAACAAGGAGTAGAGTTATGCTTTGATAACTTTGGCGTTCTGTTTGGCCATATTGAGGCAAGACTTGTGTTATTAGACTGGATTTGTGAAGCCCAGAAGAATGATTCTAAGATTCAGACTTTGATTGGGAAGATTATATCATCTTTTATTCCTAGATTCAGTGTAGATGATTTTGGAATTCTCTGCTTTGGTTTGAGATTGTGCGTACCATCTTTTGGTTGTTTACGTCAAGAGATTATAACCGAAGGTCATAATTCTATATATTTTGTACATCCAGGATACATTAAGATGTATCGGGATCTTTAAGAGTTCTACTGGTGGTCAGGGATGAAAAGAGATATATCAAAGTTTTTCAATCAGTGTTTAACCTATCAGCAAGTTAAATTTGAAGATCAACATCCATTTGGTTTATTATAGCAGTTACCTCTTCTAGAATGGAAGTAGGATCATATTACAATGGATTTTGTAGTCGGTTGTACTCTTCGAGACTTAAAGCACAACACAATAGTTGAGTGGCTTTGGAATTTCAACTTAGAGACTTCCAATCTTCATTATTGAAGTCTTCATACTTCTTAAGAGTGTCATCACCATTCTTGGGAATTTTTGGGCCAAGAACAATCACCTTCCATAGCTCAATATCATATGATTGAATGAAAATAGACATTTTTTTCTTCCAAGAATTAAAATTTGAGCCATCAAATAAATTAGGGATATAGAGAGAAGCACCCGATACACATGAAGGAGAATGATCGAAATCCATTTTGTTGATAAGGATCTTTTCTCCAAGGTTGTTAAGCCTTCTTGAATGGAGATTCGCTCTGATACCACTTGTTGGAGAATTTCGATCTATGCCTTAATTGATTTTGGAGAGCGAAAGCGACTTGAAATGAAGAGAGAAAACAACATCGCAATTTATAGTGGTTCGATCAACCTTGTCTACGTCCACTACCTAAGTCTCACTTAGGCTTTTCACTATCTAGATGATTGATTGTGGCTCAATCCAGCAAAGTCAATACAATGAGGTTGATTTCGGTTCAATACCTCTTAGGCCTACACAATGTTGTTTTACTTAGGTTCACAACAAACCTCTACAATTTTGTTTTCTATAGGCTCAAAACAAACCTAAATTACACTCTCAAAATGTATATAAAAGGTTTAAAAAAGATGACGCTCTATGCTAGGGTTGAATATATGAGCTTGATGGTTGAACTTTGATCTTTAGCTTGAATTGATGTTTTTCTTAGTTGGAATTGATAGGAAATTTGTTACAATGAATTCTGATGTTTTTCAACACGTTTTTGGCCTTCTATTGATGTATTTATAGCATTCTCATATCATATGATCGTTGCTTTGAATAATATAGTCGTTGAAGTGCATTTAATTCTTCTGCAACTTTCTGTGACCCAGCTAACGTACGTTGCCATAAGTGTAACGTACGTTGATCATATTGATTTCCAGTTCACATATTTTGTTGATCCCGTAACGTACATTGATGAAGTTTCTTTACAGATGATGTACATTATTCTTTACTAACGTACGTTGTCAACGTCCTTAACGTACGTTGTAGTTATCTTGTGTACGTTGCTTTTGCTTCAGTGAGATCCAGCAACATCTGTTTGAATTTCTTCTCTTCCTCATGTATGTTGCCATACTCTAACGTACGTTGTGCCTTCCTAACGTATGTTGACATAGAATTACATATGCCTACTGTTTCAACAGACTTGTTTCGTAATTCTAAGCTTTCCAACGTGTTTCGCTTCAACTCAAAAGTTTTTCCCTTCATCAAAACCTTTTTTTCATCATCAAAACACATAAGTAACTTAATGTTGATCACCCATGATCCAACAGTGTGCCAGTCTCCATAGTTTCTGACAAAGGACCTCATTTTACTTCGCAGTTTTGGCATTTACCTCGCAGGAAGAGTTAGGAAATCGATTAGATTTTAGCACAGCATTTCATCTGCATACTGATGGTCAATCCGAGCATACAATTCAGAGCTTAGAGGATATGTTGAGAGCATGTGTTATGGATTGTGATGGGAGTTGGGATTCTCATTTACCTCTAGTAGAATTTGCATATAATAACTCGTATCATTCAAGTATTGATATGGCACTATATGAGGAACTGTATGATAAAAAGTGTCGATCTCCTTTGTTTTGGACTAAATTTAGTGAGAGAGAACCGTTGGGGCCATATATTATTTTAGAGACTATTGAAAAGGTTAGGTTAATTCAGCAACAGATTGACCATCAGTCTGCAGATGAAATTTTGTGCTAAAATCTAATCGAGTTCCCAATTCTTCTTGCAGGTTACGCCAAAAATGCAAAGTAAAATGAGGTCCTCTGTTAGAAGCGTAAACTTTTGGAATTCGAGGTAAGAGACCATGTATTTCTTAAAGTATCACCTATGAAGGGTGTTATGAGATTCGGGAAGAAGGGCAAGTTGAACCTGAAATACATTGGTCCATTTGAGATAATTGGTCTGTTGAAATTTTTGCATATGAATTAGCGTTACCACCTCAGTTTACCTCCGTTCATCCAGTGTTTCACATTTCGCTTCTGAGAAAGTATGTTTCTGATTCGTCACATGTTTTGGCACCTCAAACTGTTGAGATTAGATCTGATTTGTCATATGATGAGGCTTCAATCCGGATTATTGACCATCAGGTCAAAAGACTCCGGAATAAGGAGATAACATCAGTAAAAGTGATTTGGAGACATCATTCTGTTGAGGAGGCTACTTGGGAGGCAGAGGAGGATATGCGGCACAGATATCCACATTTGTTTGGTTTTGCTAATTTTTAGGTAAGTATTTTCTATTTTTGGCTTCTGTATTTTGCTTCTACATTTCTGTGATTTTGCATATTGTGTTTGAAAGAGTCAAATTTAGAAATTTGAGTTTGATTTTACTATTGATTGGACTTGTCTGGAAATTCAAGGACAAATTTATTTTGAGGAGGGAAGTATGTTAGAACCCGTTCGTTTGGTCAGATTACCGAGTAATTTTTTTCAAAATTTATTGGAAAGATGTTTCGTTACTCGAGTAAATATACATGTTACTCGAGTAATGCAAGCCACTGTTAACTCAAGTTGAAGGTGGAATTACTCGAGTAAGAAAGGAATGGATTGTTGTTTCTGAAGTCTGGATTACTCGAGTAAGAGTGTTGGTTACTCAAGTAATTGAAGGGTTGAGTTACTCGAGTAAACTGATTTCTTACTCGAGTAAGCTATGCAATCTGGGCAAGCGATGTGGCAGCTATCAGTTCTTAAAATGGAGTATATCCATTTATTCCTTCATTCAACATTTCAAAATACTCTCTCAAACCCTCAGAAACATTTCTATTCAATTCCTTTGCTTTTGTGATCGGTTATTCCCTAATTGAAGGTGAGAATTCAGCTCTAAGTTTGGTTCATGCTTCTTGTTCATGTTTTGGTTTTGAAATCTGATTTTGGAGGATGAAATCCATCTGTTGTTGTTCGTGGTTAGGTTTGATGATTCAAAAATTGATAAAATGAATTGATTTGAGTTGTTTGGTTATGAGTTGAGCTTAAAATGGTTTGACACAGGATTAAAGTGGCTAAAGTTGAGTGTCGGTCGATTTGAATGTCTAAACGTGTCACTTGAGTAACACATTCTGTTACTCGAGTAATCCGAGCAGTTACTTGAGTAAAACAAGGATTTAGTACTCGAGTAAGAGAGTTGCATGGTTACTAGAGTAAGGTATCCAGTTACTCGAGTAAGCCATATGTGGAGGGACTAAAAAGTGTAATTTTTGTATCTTTTTTACATGGATGATTAATATTGGTATCTCACATATTTTAATGACTGATTTGATAATTTGTCACTTTGAGGTTTGAACTGTGAATTTTGGAAATTCGAGGACTGAATCGTAATTATATATAAAATATAATCTTCAAGTTATGAACATCAGATCCTGATTTGAGATGGGGTTTCAACGTCGAGCAAGCATTAGCATCAACATTTTCATTTTACACATTTTGCATTGCCACAGTACTAGTACCACATGTTGATATCTCTGTGAATTATTGTTTCAACTTCTTGTTCCTGCCATCAAAACCAACTCTTACTAGTGGAGTGTGATTGGTCTTGTTTTTACTTTGGATTCCAGATGAGTGCGATGACAGCTTTAGACACTTGGGCCGTATCTTTTGTAACATTATATATTTTTGATATGCTGAGATATCACCTATAATCTGATTAAGAAACAGATTGGCTATTAAAAATCGGTTATATGATGAACTGGTTTTCCTGTATTTTGAACTACTATACATATCAGTTTTCTGGTTTATAATTCTGATATGCCTTTTTCTTGTTGTTGATTTATATACATATGGGACACCTCAGTTACAGGGTGTGTAGTCTTTGGTATACCAATGCTATTTGAAATACCCTTAGTTACAAAGGTAATGTGGTAACCGTGTGTTCGGCCAGACACACATATTTTAGTGACACAGTCACTCGTGTATCTGTATTGATTACAGCTCCTGTTATTCAGTGGTATAACCACTCCTATATTAGTCTCATTATCTGGTTTCATTATACATAAGATATACGATATTATTTGGTAATAATATCACTTGATTGTATGATGGTTGCTTTAAGTGCAAACGTTTTTGGAAATGAAATTCGATATTATTACTGTTAGTAGTGTATATATATCATATTATACATGTGAGCTTGTGATATTTTAAAACTGTTTTCAAAAAGGTCTTTGTGATGCACGTATGAGACGATCTAGAGTGGTAGCATCCCTCACTGAGATTTATCACCCTCCCCCCTCCCTTTATATTTTTCAGGCTTACATTTGGCATTTGTTGCCTGATCGGTATCCGTTACTCAGTAGGCACCTCCTTTTGGTTGTGAGTGTCCTTTTGGACTAAGTTCTGTATACGGTTACAGTAGAGCTCTACGTCGAACTATTGTTAGTTTTTGGCTTTCATTTGTACTTTGTTTTGTATATATATATATATATATATATATA
>CAODLS013030561.1:0-11095 GCA_948243855.1 Flueggea neowawraea
TTTCTGGCAAATGGACGGCTGCTTAGGATCATCCTTCGATAATCTTTAAGTCCTAAGGACCTTGGATGCTGCTTTGGAGGTGTATCCCAAGTAATGTAGTGAAGATCATGGTTTGCAGTAGTGTTCCGGTATTCTTCCGAGTTGCATATGACCGTTTGGAAATACCCTTCCGGCGAGGAGACAAAATTGGTGTAGTAGAGGAGGAGAGTCCTTGGCAAGTTGTCCCAACCCATTATGCAATACTCGGCGAAAGATCTTGATAGTATTGTCCAAGCCGAGCCTGGTGTAGTAAACATCAAAGAGGTTAAGAAAGTTCGGATAGCCAAAAAGGTTATGCACCGTTGCGTGCCACCAAAATGTCAACAAAAAAAGCAACAACACAGGAATAGAAGAAACCTAATTCTGAGTAATATTCCTCCAGGAGGCAAACAGAAAAGAAAATCCAGAGTCAAGCTCAAGAAAAGGAACGGCGTAGTGTAACTATTAGGATGAAGATTTACTCAAAAAAGTATAAGGATCATCATGAAAATTAGGAAGCCAGAATATATATATACCATCAAAAAATAAACATGTCTTGTAGCATCCAAGAGCTTATCTAATAATATCTTCCCCGCACAAGAGAAAACCAATGCACGTAAAATACAATGATATTAACCCAAGAAATGAGATCTATTAACTAATGCACAGTTTTCCTTGAAAATGTTTGGTTTTCATTTTTTTCCCCTCTCCGGTACAGAACCATGAGGTACAATCCTGCATCATCATAAAACTTGTTTTTCAAAAATATATTGTTTTCGGCATTCTACCATAAATCGGAGAAATGTTCCTTACAAGCACAAAAGCATGTGCATTTTTTAACTTTGGCATAAGCATTTTCTAGATCAAGTGCCTTAATCAATACACAGTTACATCCAACTACAACCTGTATATTGTTGGTGATAGTGATTGAATGGATATCTTAAGTTTATAAGGAACTTGCCAGTTCTCTTCAACTGAGAAGCAATATGATCAATTAGTTAGATAGTGACATTCCTAAATTATTCAGGTGAAATTCTTTTGTGCAGCTAGCATCAACAACCTTTTACCTTCCACGGACAATGACGAAGAAAGAAAGATTCTAGACGGCGAAGGATTTGACTATGATTACATGAAAGACACATCAAAATAACATATCGTCACACAGAAAGAGGCTGCTGCTCTTTCATGTCCAATTTACACTTTGTAATTTGTTTTACTATCTTTAAAATATATCTTATGTTTTACCACAAAAGAAAAGTAACAAATTGTGTTAATGCACTTATCAAAAAATACAACCTTAATATCAAGAATCAGAATCATTTTAATGGCATTCTCTATTTACATTAACTCTTATTGAAGAGCAAACTCTTTACCTATTATTGTTATAGATGACTTCAATACCTTCATCAGTAAAGATAGAGACTTGTTATCATAAATATAATAAATATAAAGACTAGACATAATGAAATACTTTATTTATCATCATCAGTAAATACAATATTTATGATATCAAGATTATTATAATATATTATGTTTTAGTCTACTATTATGTATTTAGAGTGATATCCTCCCATGGAAGTAGGCATACTTATCAAATCTTTTGTCTTCAATTGTCTTACAAATTTATTGGTATGATTTTTAATAATATGATTGAAAAGTGTAAATTTTGAAAATGAATTTTCCTCAAGTAATTTGTTTTTGCACATTTTCTCCGCACATTAAAGATTTGGGAAAACAAATAGACATCCTAACTAATTAGGAGTGATTTGACTATGATCTCAAATGTACCTTTGTTTGAAAGATATGATATAAATAATTCATTAATCCTAACATTAATTAATCCTAATGTGTTCCTCAAGGATTAGTACAATAAACACATTTGAGCTATGATGACACCAGCTTAACCAATTGGTGGACCTACTAAAATAAATAAAAATCGACTTCTTAATTACTTTGTTAGCACTCAAGCCTCGCAATATTTCAGAATTTAAAACCAACCCCACAATTTCATTTATTTAAGTTGTATGCTAATTCAGGGAGCAGAACTGACAGCCTGACAAGAAGGGCGAGTTGTCGACAAAAGTTCAGTACAAGGCACAAAAGTAAATATTATAAAGGCAAGTTACCATGTTTCCAATAACTAGAAATACAGGGACCCATCTGCATAACATAATCCAAGATTTATTTTTATAGGGCTTGTTTGGCAGGGTAGGGAATATAGTATATTAAGTTTATAATTATTAATGATGAATGAATAGTAAAATTATAGAAAAATTGATACTTTTTTTATTAAAATTAATTATGTAAAATATGTTATATGTTGTTCAAAATATGTTATTGTTATCAAAGGAGACCATAAACTTAAGAAATGTACATGTAGTAGGGTATGGTGTTAAACTGTTATCTTTTGAATTCAGAGAACTCACATGCTTTCTGAAGAGCACACATATACCTATACATATGATTGAGCAATAAATAAATGAACCCAAGTGTGGAACAAATGGAGGAGCATTATGGAAAGTTATGTGTAAATCATGGTGTTGTTCATAAATAAACAAAAGTTTAGGGGTCGATGGAGAAAAAGAAGAAAACCTGTATAGAGCTTGAAGGCAGTTGGGAGGCTCCTCTGTTTAATAACCCACCAGATCTCTGACTTGTTTAGGCTATAGAGACCAGGGTCTATCATTATTGGCTTGGCTCTCTTATTCCTAACCCATTCAAACTTTACTAATTAATTGTAATTAAAGCCGCAAAATATCTACTATTAACATTATAATTAGACCACTTTAGAAAGAAAAAAAGAGTTGGCCTCTGTCTCTTACAATTTCCAACCCAAGTGGCTACTGTGTTGAATAAAGTTGAGATGTCTTGGCAACCCAGAAAATGCATCAATTAGATCTGAAGAAGGGGAAAAAATTAGTCACAAAAAGGAAAATTTTGCTGCAAAATCTTGTGGACAATAACAATGGAGACCAACAAGAGAAAGAACTGACATTTACAAAAAAAAATGCCACTCACCATACCATCTGGTGTCACCAATGGATAATCAGAAGCGCTGAGATTAATGAACCAATCCCATTTGCAGGTCTTCAACAAAATAGCCATTGCATGGAGAGTGGTGGCAAGCATGGTTGGACCTCTGTAAGTGACCAAATTCGGTTTCCCAATAATCCAAACATTGTCAACAGTGCTAAAGACAGGATCTTTGGACACAAATTCAGCAACTTTCCGATGCTCCTCTCTTGATGCTTCTCGGTCCATGTGAATCAAGTAGTAGTTACCGGGATGATACAGTGCTTTCAACACTCTCATGAGCCTCCTTGAATCACCTTTTGATGCTGAAATTAAGTAAGCAAAGTTAACTGGGTATGTCTGTTTCTGGTTTTTAACCAACCCCAAGTTGACTACAGCGTTGAATCTGGTGATGGGCATGGTTAGTTTTGTGGGGATGTAGAGTAGAGAGAAGAGGATTGAGGTTGCCATGAATGAGATCACGAAGATTTTGATTCCCATTTTTGGTTCATGCCAAGAACCAAATAAGTTCTTGGAAAATGGTAGTTTATGAAGGTAACCAATGGGCAATAAAAAGAGGTATTGAAGTGTGTGGAGTGGATCTGCTGAGTTTGTGGGTTCCTTACTTTGAAGGGAAGGACTAGAATTGTATTGTAATTAAGATGAGCTGGTTGGTATGGGCACTTTGAGATAGTGGAAGGTCAGGAATTACTGTTTGTATTAGTTGGGTTGAGATTAAATCAATGGAAAATAGTTGGAGTGTAGTGGGATACTGATGTTTTGGGGAGAAGAAACTTCAACATAACATCTGGCATCTCCCTTGTATCTTTGACAGTGAAAGGCCAAATTGTTGATGATTAAATTTGACACTTTTCTCCCACACTATTTTTTTACTGTATTTTCACTTTTTCCCTATAAAATTCACATAGAACAAATCTCCATTTTTTTTTGAAATTAAATCTCCATTTTTAAACCAATGGTTTTGTAGAGTATTGGTATTGAAATAACTCTAGTGCTGACAGGTTTGATTTCCTATTGCTTTTTCATGAGCAATAGCTGGACCTTTGGGAGTCCAGTTGGGCCAAGATATGGGTTTGGACTTAAAGGGCCATAAGATGTGGTCAATCTTAACTTTGTGGGCTTCAATTTCGCAAACGCAAGGACAATTTCGGCTGTTTGAACATTCTCGGTAAGAGGAAATTATGTTATCAACCTTCGAAATTAAAAATTATATTTTTTGTCTTGAAAATTGTAGTTTTCACAATATGTTTCTCTTCTACATTTTGCCAGGCTGAAACCATAAAAAAACAACCGAAAAGCAACAAAAAACTATCTATTTTTTTGTTTTTTTTGTTGTCTTCTGGCTGTTTTTTTTTTTTTTTTTTTTAGTCGAGCATATAAAAGGGGACATGTTGTGTAAAAAAGATAAACTTTGGTCATCAATTTGGAATTTGTAAAATTGAGGAAGTTTTTGTAATTTTAATTTCCAAGAAATATAGTTATGTAATTAGCCATTAATAATCAAGGTCAAGCTTTCTTTTACCACAACTCGATCTTTCTTCTAAAGAATATTTTTCTCTACTTCTTTTTATATTTTGAAACATTAACTTCCAATAAGACATTAAAAAAATTCAATAAGAATCTAACCCACAACATCTTAACATTTAAGGTGACTCCAACACCAGTAAATTATAAACTGGTTAATTTTTAGTTCTTTGAAATAGACAAAAAAAAAGTATTTAATTTCAAACAACTGGTTTCCCTTAATGCACACGAAAAAGCTGGATATTGCACATGAATTGAAGAGTACGTTGATAATGACAATGAACAAATACAAGGCCTACCTTTCACAAGAAGCATGTAAATGAGGTGGGCTCACAAGAGTGCTATAGTTAGGTAGCGTCCTGACCATGCATATGCAACCACCAAAAATGTTTATAGGTGAACCAATCTACTTCAATTCATACCCAAATTCCTTTTTTTATTCACAAACAAATCACAATTGAAATAATAACAAATTCTTTTTATGGAAATTGAATTTTTAAAGCTAGTCTTTCTCAATTAGATCAAACTATAATAGTTCCTTTTTTCGAAGAAGATTTGTTCTCCTTTTTTGAGAAAATCCATTGTTTCGATTAATAAGATACATTAGCCCCAAGGGTTGGGTTTGGTGATAATCAATTAATGTTTACAGTTAGACGTTTCAGATTCAATTCTTGGGGGAGGTAAGGTAGACATGTAAAAATCGAATCGAAACCGGCGAACCGAACCTGAACCAAACCTGCCAAAATCGAAATCGGCCGACCAAAACAGGAGGGTTACGGTTTTGGTTCCGGTTCAAGGGTGTTGAGAACCATGGAACTGGCGGTTAAACCAGCGGTTTAATCCTTATAAACCAATAGTTTTAACCCAAACCAGTGGTTTAAAACCTTTCAAAATCAACATTTTAACCAAAATCAGTTGTTCAACCTTCCAAAACAATAAATTAATCTCCTAAATTAGCGGTTTAAACCCTTTTAGACCATCATTTTTAACCAAAATTAACGATTCAACTTTCATAACCTCGGTTTTAACATTATTTTAAAAAAATAAAAAATCGGTTCAAACAGGACCGAACCGGAACTGCCGGTCAAATCGTTACAAACTGGAATCGTAACCAAACTTCCCAAAACCGCCTCTAGGCGGTTTGGTTCTGGTTTCCCCATTTCAGAAACCAAAACAGCTGATTCCTGAACCGGAACTTACAGTTCGCAAATCAGCAACACCTCTAAGGTAGGGTGAAAAATAAAAAAATTGTTTTGGACTTTAGTCCACCTCTACTTTTTTTTTTTTAAAAAAGATACATTAGAGAAGAAAAATAGATGGACTATTTTTAATCATGCATCATTAAAAAAATTAGTAACAAAACATAATTGCATGGACACCATTAGAAACATTATAAAAGCAAAAAAAAAGTTTATCATAATAATGAAATCATTAATTTTATTAGATGTTACTAATAAACTTATAGCTTATTTATAATAGAGATAATTCTAGCATTAAAAAAACATAGATGATTTTAAGCGCTAACAAATAAAATGAATAAAAAAATGGGAAATATGACTAGAACTGCAAATGATATGCTACATCATTAAATTTAGAAAAAATTAACTAGGTCGTCCCATAGGTTTAGTGCAATTAACTAGCACATCCGCACATTTTGAAAACCCCCGTTGTTCATCCCTAAGTTTTGTTTTCATAAAGCATTTTAGTCCCTTTGTTAATTAGTTGTTATGAATCCGTCAATGAGTTGCTGACATGTTTAGTAATGTGGTAGAAGAGAAAAAATTGTGTTCCCAAATCCCTTCAATTATTTTTTTCAATGGAAAAAGAAAAAAAATCACTCACTCAGCGTCTTCAACATAAACCATCAACTCCACAGGGAGATTTGGGTTGAGTGAGTAAGAGATATGTCAAATTTTGTCGGTCCGCAAAATCACATTTAAAAGAGAGTTTTTGATGGTTGTGCATCTGTAGAAGCTAGAAAGAAGAGGTGGTGAGGATTATCTTGGGTCTGGAAAAAAGAAATTGAAAAATTATTATAAAAAGGTCTCTTCACTCCTTACAGTAACTTCATCCAAGTTGTTTTTAACGGTAGGGACTAACTAGTAGTTTTAAAATGCAAGGATGCAGTAGTTTATTTTGCTAAATCTGAGAGACGAAACGGTTGGTATTGATTCTTGTGTTTTATTATAACAATCCAAAGAAAATTCCATCGTTTTAAGAGTCAAGCAAGTTGCTAGTCAACTAGTACGTTACATTTGAAAAGTAATTTCTAACCATATATAATACGGGAAATTTTTTGCTATACTTAGTATATGACTTTTGTCATATATCAAGCTAATAAAAAGAAAGAATTTTCATCTTCAATGAAAATTCTCTCTTTTTATTAATTTAGTGCATAACAAAAACTATCCAACAAGTGTAGCCAAGAATTTCTCATATAATTGATTCCCAATTTCCCATGTCAACGTGTTAATCCTCAACCTCACAAACAAATAGTCGAGCCTTTTCATCAGACCACTTCACCAACTACATTGGCTGTTTTCGTCTTACAATGATAATAATGAGAAAATAGTTGCTAAATTATGTAGTATTAGCTATCCATTAACTTTCAACTCATTAGTATTGAAATCAATTTCAACATTAAAAAATTATGAATTTAATTTTCAATCAGAGCAAATAAAATGACTTATAAAAAAATTATGATTTTGGTACACATGCATTTGTTCAAAATCCATTTTTGAAGAGGAGTGACAAGAAATATTATCTAATGGACTTATAGTTCATTTGGTTACGAAGTCTTTAGTACTAAAGAATTAGGAGTTGGATTTTTGGTGGGAGTGAATGAAATGACTTATAAAAAAGCAATAGAAAATATTGAAAAGCATCATCGATTTACTTTTTAGGTTAAATTGTGTTAATTGGAAAGTTTTCTACGTGTTGATCATAATAATTTAGCTAAAATTGGAGTGCTATTTTTGGTGTTGATTGTAGAAAATTGTATGATGGAAATAATTGGTTTCTTAAGTGAAAAATTCAAGTCAAATATATATATATATATATATATATATTTGGTTGGTCTCCTCTATCCTAACCCATTCATACATCCTACCTAATGCATTGTTGGCTTTTTTTGTGATGTAATTGTTGTTGCAATTTGTTGTCAACTTTCATTCTTCAAATGTATTTTAAATTGGGGTTAGGAACACTAAGGTAGTTTCTTTATTAGATTACAAGTTTATTAGTATTTTATATTTTGAGAACAGTCAAGCATAATCTCAATATTTTTAATTAATTTTAAGTGGTTTGATTTATAATATGTCACGAATTATAAACTAAGTGAACGATTATCAACTTTCTCGACTTGAAATCAATTTTTTTATTGAAATAAGCGAACAAATTAATTAATTTATAAGGATCATTATAGTTTAATTATAATTAATGATTATTTCTCACGTATCAGTTAATTTTAAAGGACGGATTATTATATTTCAATTATAAATAATTTTAAATATCTATTTCTAATGCAAAACCTTTTACAGACAAAATAAATTTGTAAGTACAAATTCAAATTACAAAATTAAATGGCTTTTTTAAGCTTACTAAATTAAGTAAATTAAGTAGTTTTAATAATAAAATAATTGAAAAATGGACCTCATTTCGATTTTAATTAACTGAATATTCTTAAATATGGAAAATTAAATTCAAATAGAAAAGTGAGGAAATGACACCAGGTACTTTTTTTTTCATTTTCATTTCACAATTGAAACATAATAGATTATTATATGCTATTATACAACACTCTTATTTTCACTTTTTATAATACCACATATTTATTTTCAATTTTTATTCTCTCTCTTATCCTACCCTCTCTCTCTCTCTCTCTCTCTCTCTCTCTTCTCGTTACAAGGTCATTGTCCTCCTCCTCTCCAGCTTCTTCGGTTCTCATCTTCAATCCGACAAAACCAAATCACGTGGCTATTCTCTGTTCTCTCTCCTCGCCTTAAATCTTCGTCGTCGTTCTCTCTCTGAGGCAAGCAGATCCGAAAGAAACCTTCTGTTTCGATCCTTTCTTCGTCATATTCATTGGTTTTCTTTTGTTCCTCTCGCTTTGTTGTGCTCGGAAATGGATAATACAGGACGAAGATAGGCGTTTTGAGATTGTTATGGTGGCAATTGAAACCCTAGCAACCGTCGCCATTGAAACAATAATGAATGACATGGGGGTCGACAATGGCTTGAGGAAACCCTAGCTATAGATGACGATGGTTGCAGATCTGTTGAAGGCGGCAATGGCGTTGGGAGGTTAACGACGACAGTTGTAGATCTGTAAGCTTGATTTGTGCAGGTTGATGGCAGCTAGGGTTCCCAAGGTTGAAGTGTATTGCGGCGAAGGAAGCCACTGCATTTTTTAAATTAAAAAGATAAAAATTGTTGATTGATTCTGGGTTGATTTTGTAATTTCTGTGAACAAAGAGGGAAATGAAGATGATTGTCTATGGATAGTACTTGGTTGTATTAGTTGTGTAGTCGTTTGTACTCACTTTTGTACTCGCTTTAATTTCAGTTTGTTCTCATTTATACTCATAATGATGGTCTTGTACTCTTAATGTACTCTTTTTTATCTAATATTTATGATTTATTCTCATTTTTTGGACTTTGTACTCCACATGTACTTGTGTTGTACTCGAATAACAAAGAAAACATAAAAATTTTAGTTTTGTACTCTATTTTGTTGGTGTTTTGTTGTGTATTTTTGTTCTTTTTTTGTTGTTTGCATTTGTGTTGTACTCCACATGTAATTGATTATACTAGTCAAAAGATTTTCAGTTTTGTTGTTATACTAATTGTACTTGTATTGTTCTTCACATATTCAGTTATATTAGTCAAAAGAGCATTCATTAATATTAGTCTGTACTCGGATTGTACTCGAGTTGTACTCTTTCTCACTGGCTTAAATAATTTGGTTAAAGCGCGGTCAATTTGTGGTCAACACGCGGTCAAACTGTTGTATTTGAAAATATTTTATTCTGTATTTTTATTTTTGGTAAGTTTTCAATTAGTATTGTATTATAGAAACTATTTTTTGTTTTGTTGCTCATTTTTGTACATCACCATTCACCCAAGAAAAATACATGTATAATAATTTTTATGCTAATGTATTAAAAAATCAATTTTCCATAAAATAAAGACTTGAATTTCATTAAATTCGTAAGAAATTTAACGATCTTTTTTAATGAAATAAATAAATTTCAATTTTCCTTTTCCTCGTGGAATTGGGTTTTGGGTGGCCCCACCTCATGAGATGCCGTTCCTCTCGTATCTGAACACGTCACCATCGAGACCGGTCCCCTGCCCTCTACTGAATGCATCAGCAGTCCACGTCATCCAAACCAAAAATCATACCCAACCCAATTACGTGAGTATTTGCTTTGTAATTCATGTTAATGAATTCTTTAATTATATACTCTTATCAAAAGCAAAACATCAAACAAGTTGCTACTTTTCTTGGTCAAAAAAACAAGTTTAAATATATTTTTAATTAAGTTATTCTATATATAAATACTCGGTTCAAGTTAGACAAAACTCTTCTTACCAAATTTTTATATGCGTTATTCTATTACAATTCTTGAAGATTTTCGGTTTTTATTCTTTAAAAAACCGTGCTATATATCTATTATCTATAAATATCTGTCGAATAAAAAAAAGAACATCAATAAATAATTAAAATATGAATAAGAATTGATTATTTATAGGTAAATAGGCTTCTATAAAATTATGAAATGTCCCACTTCTATGATAGGCTAATTTTGAAAACAAATATATAAGAAAGACTAGGAAGTTGACGTGGTGAGTGATAATCACAATTCACAGCCTGACCTTGACTTCCAAGTTCCATAGGTTAGGAGACTTAACCAAGTTAAGAGTGCCAGAGAATTTTCCATGTGATATTGGTGAGTCGTGAGTTCCAAGAAATAGAATGAGTTATTAAAAGAGTGTTATAAGCAAGAAAAGAGAACATTTCTGAGATCACTTCTGAATTCTTGTAGTCATCAATGGACCAAAATAAGAATTTCTCAAATTCTACTCCAGCAATTAGTCATCAGAACCTGCAAATTCAAGTTCATGGACGGAGACATCCTTCTTCAATCCCCATTAAGGTCCTCTATTTCTCACACTTTCTCCTATATGCTCTTCCGGGTTCTAATTATCAATCACGAATATTCCTCATTTCTTGGTTCTTGATTTTCTTGAAAATTTTATATTATTTGAATTCAGGAACAAAGAACCATTTTTCTTGGATCTTGGCTCATGTATTTAACAAACGAGTTGACTTCTTGAATTACTATATAACCATAAAAACTCTGTTGCAGGTTCAAGAACCAGTAAGCAGAAGCAACATTGAGACCGAAACCATGGCGGGACTAATACTTCAGAGAGTCTTTAAGGTTCTGTTCTTTGTACAGTTAATCCTGATCACGATCTTAGTAACTGTCCTCACAATCCGCGGCCTTATCTCTGC
>CAODLS013030623.1:0-18365 GCA_948243855.1 Flueggea neowawraea
TGTTATCCGCTCACTAGGGGAACTTACCCTTTTATTTTTCTTGTCTTTGTTCTACTTCATTTTTCAGGTAGCGGATAACAGTCATTTGATTCTTCTGCGCTCATTGAGTGCCCTATTGATCGGGCTGAGTTGTGTATGTTAGTTGCGCCACACTGGGTAGTGAGTATGGACTTACCTGTGTTAAACAAATGTTTAACGATTTTATTTAAATTATTTATTCAGTATTTTGTTATTACGAATATATTTTAATTATATTCGAGAATATTATTTTTGAAAAATGTATTATTGTTAAATTGTTTAATACGGAAAATAAGCCGATTAAAATATGAATTAGGGTAGTTTCTGTTCTCTCAGGTTTGTGTAAGATGGGCTGGGCTTCCACAGACGGTTCGCCTTGTACGCCGGTCGCGGTTCCGGGAATGGGTCGTGACAGTATGGGAACCAACGGTTCAAACCACCCGTTCACGGTTCCAAAAGGGTGAATCGGAACCGGACTGCATGGAGGACGGTTAGACCGATTTCAGTTATGGTTCAGCCGGTTCCTGTTCTGACTGGTCCAGTTTCGGTTCGAACCAACGGTTCGGTTCTGTTTTGGCCACGTCTATTTTTACGTACTTGACTCTACCAGTGTAAATGAATTGAGTCATTCACGAGTGGTTCAGTATTCAATACGATAAAAAAATTGTTTGTGACTAATGAGGAAAGTAGAGTAAAAAAGTAGAGAGAGATTGAGAGCGGAAAACAAATGCATTAGATTAGATTGAAAGTCCTTATATAGAGTTGATATAAGAGGAGACAACTCAAAATGCATTTACAGCCAATGCCTCAAACAATAAAAACAAGACATATCACTAGAAATTAACTTCACAGAAATGCAAATGACATTGCTTTTAACTCTATTGTTGACATTATTCACAATCATCTTTTTTTTTTTTTTTTTTTAAAGGTAGAGGGGTGGACAAAGTCCAAATAATTGATTTTATTTCCTACCCCCATCAAGGTTCGAATCTGGAATGTCCACCTGTAAAAATTAGGTGATTATCGTTAAACCTAACCCCTTCGGGCCATAAGCAGCTTATTATAAGCACAATTGAGGATGCTTTGACCTGGACAGAGAATTGAAGGACAATCAAGTAGTGCATTCAACTATTCTTTACTCAGAAAACTCTCTCCATTTCATGTTCTCAAGTCAGACCAAACCGATCTAAACAAACTTTATAACCTTTTTACCCGCTTCAGCTTCATCATATATTTCAATTGATTCTTTCATGACCTCTTTTCTTTCTAATAACTTGGCTAGTTTATCACAACTCGTTTCCGAACCATGATCGGCGTACGAAGGGAACAATCTATAGGAGCCCGACCCATCTCGCACAAGCCTCAAAGATCAGAACATACTACCCAAACCATTTAATTATTATTAAAAATGTTTAATGAAAACATTTATCGTTCAAAACATAATTAGTAAAAATAAATATAAATCAATGATTACTATATATATATATATATATATATATATATATATATATATATCAATGTAATATCAGTGTAAACATATCAAAAGCGAAAGTGGCAATCCCGTAACCCAACAACATCCTGATGCGGAGCTCTAACAATACAAAAGAAGAGCCCAGACAAAAGGGCATCACTAACCAATAGACGTCTCATGGATAATCAAGATGCGGAACGGTTGCCGAAGCCAAAATCTGTAAACTTGAGATACAAGAATCAACATAGACAGAAAATAAAGGGGGTCAGGACCAAGTCAGGAATAACACTCTAGACCGCATCATACGTGCCTCACAAAAAATATTTTGAAAACAGTTTAAAATTACCACATGCAATATAAGTAAATAAATATATAAATAAATATATACACGCTAATACATAGTAGCGTTCAAAAATTATTTTCCAAAACGTTCGCAAACAAAGCAAACATCAGACACGAAAAACATATCAAATATAGTTTCAGAGTTAAAACTTATATCGTATATATGGGACCATATCAAAGGTGTGCATCTGACACTAAACAAAGGTGTTGTGGACTCTGCCACTAATCACTAGCAAATCATGTGTTGGATCAGAACAAATGACTACCGACATCCCTGGTAGTTAGGATTTCTCAAAGCAATGGTATACCAAAGGCTACTACTACCAGTAGCGCAGGTGCCCCATATCATAAAACCAAATCATGTTATACTATTACATAGTATAAAATCATAAGCATGCAAAGTAGCATCAAAACAGAAAGCATATAGATAAAACATATATATCATTTTCAAAACAAAGTCCTGATTATTAAACACAACCAATTTATTAGTTAAGTCAATCCTCGGATTAGTCCAAATTCAAAATATCATGTCCAACATATCAAAAACAACAATAAAAATTTTGAGACACAACATATGTGTCTGAACCTGTTATTCACTCACCTGGAAATCCAAGCGCAAACGTCAGTCAAACCCTACTCGTCAGTGGCTGGTCTCACTGACAGGAACAAGAAGCTGAACAACAAATATATATCAACAAATATATTAGATACAAGTCGAAATGTGGTACGGTGACAATACCAAATGCTATGCAATGCAAATGCGGACTTTCAAAGATCCCAAAAATTCATATAGAATGATAATCTATCACTTTGGACCAAAAATCCAAAATTTACATAAAATTACAATTTAGTCCCTGACCAATGTAAAATTACATTTTAGTCACTGAGACTTAGTAAATTACAAAATAATCCTCAAAGCAATCTGGGATTACAACTTTCAGAAATCGCGAAACAAACAAATTACAACTTTGGTCCCTCATAACCTTAGCTCACTCGAGTAAACCAAAGGCTTACTCGATTAATAGCCTGGCGTACTTGAGTAATTCATGATCTTACTCGAGTGAAGTCCAACCTTGTCTTACTTGAGTATCAGCATGGCTTACTCGAGTAAGACACTACCCAGAAATTCCAAAATCGACCAACCATTGATTCAACCGATCAAAATTAGTTCTAAACACCCACATTATCTATAACCAACCTCCTGAACTCAAATCTACAACTAGTTACTCCAAAGAAACTCAAAATCATCATAAATCATCACATTTTCAGCCAAAACCCTAACCCACATAAAACAACTCAAATCCTTCGAACCCAAGCTTAATCCATGTTCCCCAAACCATAATCCATCATCTACAACCAAGATACAACTCTCATTCCAACATAAATCATCAAAATCAATCTAAATCCAAAACCCCTAGTTCAACTCGTCACTCCCAAAAATGCCCAACAAATCCATTTATTCAACAATAAAATGGAAGCAAAAGAAGTGAGAGAAACGTGATCTTACCTCAGGGAATCAACTGGAGCCAAATAGAGGCAATGGAAGAGGGAGAAAGATGAATTTCAGAGTGAATGTGGTGGTTTGGAGGAGTAAATGATGAAGAGCAGTCGAGTGGAGGTATTTAATAGGCCAAGACAACAAAAATCACTTTTTTTCTAAGTACCCATGTTGTCTGTCAATAAGTAGTAATTGAGACAAGCAAATTACAACTTTAGATGAATTTGGCTAATTTCGGTTGCTAATGTATAGAGCTAGATTGGGATTTCTTTAAAGAATACAATGTAGCAATTGAGACTATGCAATTATATTGGTAAAAAAATGAGAATTTCTATGATAAAGCTCTCTGTCAAAACAAGAAGCTTCAGCTTATTTACAGGTAGCACTTGCTTAATCTAAATCCTAAAATTTTTGTCTATGCAAGGATATACCTCTTTAGCAATATTTTATAAAACCTCACCATGAACTGCCATCTCCAGTAAATCTTGGCAACAACAACTCCTAACTGCAAAATATAGCAAAAAGGAGAGAAAAGTGAACTCATGACAGTTATCAAAAACTGAAAACTACAGAGAAAAGATCGAACACATGATTTAAGAAATCCAAAACTCAGCAATCGAGTAACATACTTCATATGAAACAAGAGTAGCAATCATTACGTCTTGATGAGAGGTAATGGATTCATCAAGAATTGTTGCAGAGATTATAATTTTTTCAGATGCAGCACAAAAAGAGAGACGAGGCATATATTTTGCAACAAAAAATTCCTACTCTCTTCCGTTCAAGTGTTCGGTGACTGGTTTCCAAATAAGTCTCTTCTGCTCCCATATTTCATGACGCGAGGGTTCATACACCTTCCCGTTAATCTTGTAAGCTTCATCAAGCATCAATCCATCATTCATTGTAGCAATGATTTTCCTAGCTATCGATTCAACTCGTTCGACTCGCCAGTCTGACCAAGGAAGAACATCCCATTCCAATTTCTTCTCCACAAAATCTCTGTTGAGTGTTGATGGCACTAAACAAAATTTTCTGGAGTATGGAATCCTCTCTAAATTTCCAACAAATGGGACAGTAGCAAAGGAGTGATAACCAAGTAGAAAAGCAGAACCTTTTGGTGGTTTTCGTGTAGACCAAGAGTCGGAGGCTTGCTGGTGTGGCTTCTGTTAAGTAAGTTACATGGAAATACAATCTTGGTAGAATGAGATGTGTTCAGCAAGGTAGAGACCAGCGTCGGTCTTACAATGGAGAAAGGCATACTGGGTTCCCCTTTTTTCCCTTTCAAGAACACATTGTGTAAAGGTTTGAACAGAAGCAGGGGAACTTGTTCTTTCTTCAGTCTTTCCTTCTCTGAATCGGACTCGAACGTTACACGCAGCAGCATTTGGTAGTAAAAATTCAATAATGGTTGCCATCTGAGGTCACATCTACTGGCTACAGACTTGTAGAGTAAAATTTGCGTACTATTTGCAATTTGAGCGCAATGTTCAATTTGGTTCGGGGGTGATAATCTGAGGATGCAATTTGTATGACCGTTTACTCCTCTTTTTGAGAAATTATATTCACTCTTTTTTTTTTTGACAATATATTCACGTCGTTTTGAAGTATTGAAATTTGTTATTATGGCTATGTTTTAAAAAGATTCATGTTTCATTCCTCGAACTTGATGCCATTGGTTGAAACTTGAAAGTATGGAGACATATCAGATTTGCTGAGTTGGATGTGGGACACATTCCTATGTCGCAAAAATAACCCTAATGCCCTTTAGTTTGAAAACTCACTTCTTTCATCAATCGACCCTTTTACTCCATGTCTACTTCCATCTTCTTTCTTCTTCTCTTTTCTCTGCCTCACTCGTCTCTGTTTCCGAATCAAAACCTGAAAGCAAGAACAATACAATGCATCACTCAATCTCCGATCCACAATTCTCAAAACCATTTTTGACCACATGGCAAAACCATATGTGACTCAATGAACTCAAACCCAAAAACCAAAAATGAAAAACAAAATGAAATTCAAACATTAAATTGGAACTCAGAAAAAACGAAATCAGATCATTTGGGATTTTTTCGAAAAATGAAAGGCAATCAATTTACAAATTAAAATCCAAAGAAAGAAAAACCAATAGCAATCATTTTTAATGTTTATCATTGAAGAGTTCAAATTCTTATTACAACTAAGCATGAGTTGTATAAGATAATGTTTATCAACATTATTAGTTGGCATAAACTAGCATTTTTCCAACACATTATTAGTTGGCATAAGGCGGTGGTCTTGCATTTATAAAAAGGCAAAGACTCCGACATTTCAAGACGACTTTGATGATCAATTTTAAGAGCATTTTGTGAGCCATTTTTGTAGAAAGCATCTCATATTTAGAGAGAAAATATACAGAGTTAGTGAGAGTTTCTCTCAAAAATAAAAGAAAGTGTTTTCTCCTATTATAAGAGAGGATTAAAATTGTTTTCTCCGTATAATAGAGAGAGGTAACTCCTATTGTTTCTCTTCATAGTGAAATTCTTTTATCCTTGCCCGTAGTTTTTATCCTAATTTGTTTAGGGATTTTCCACGTAAAATCTTTGTGTCCAACTTATTTTCATTACTTCTCTCAAATTGTTAATTGCGACTTTGCTCTATTCTTTCCAAATTTTACAACAAGTGGTATCATAGCAAGGCTAAGGCTATGTTGAGAACATATAACTGCCTAGCAACTATTAGTGGAAATTAAAAATAAAGGCTCTATTCGTTGCAAAATTGGAGTAATTTCTCATTGTGGAAATTAAAAAAAAAAAAAGACTACCTTGAGAAAAGATAAATGCCTAGCAGCCATTAGCTAGAGGCCGACGGACTTCACAAATGACAATAAGTGGAATGAGATGGATGGGAATGCTATTGCAAATCTTCATTTAGCACTGGCAGATGGAGTGTTGTCAAGCATAGAGGAAAACAAAACAAAAAATGAGATTTGGGATCATCTCACAAAATTGTACGAGGCCAAGTCACTTCACAACAAGATTTTCCTTGAAAGGAAATTATACACTCTACGGATGTCTGAATCTACTTCGGTTACAGAGCACATCAATACTTTGAATACTCTATTTTCTCAACTCACTTCTTTGGGTTATAAAATAGAGCCAAATGAATGTGATGAACTTCTACTTCAAAGTCTACGTGATTCATATGAACAATTCGTCATCAATCTTACAAATAATGTCCTCACAGACTATCTAAACTTTGATGATGTTGCAGCTGCTATTCTTGAAGAAGAAATTTGGCACAAAAACAAGGAAGATAAGTTGGTTAGTTCTTAGCAAGTAGAGGCACTAGCCGTGCCGAGAGGGAGATCAATGGAACGTGGCTCAAGTGGGAGCCAAAATCATGGTAGATCAAAGTCAAGAAGTAAAAAGAGTGAAGTGCTACCATTGTGGCAAAAAGGGCCACCTGAAGAAGAATTGTTGGAATTTGAATAAGAAGAATTCCAATCCTCAAGGAAATTTAGCAAGTAGATCAGGCAAGGGAGATGTTTTGTGTTATGAAGCAACAACAACTTTAGAAGGCAGAAAGAGATTTGCTGAGGTATGGCTTATTGACTCTGGAAACTCCTTTCATATGACCTCTCGAAGAGAATGGTTCCATGATTATAAACCTGTCTCTGAAGGATCTGTGTATAGTTGCAATGATCATGCCTTAAAGATGGTTGGTATTGGGACTATCAAATTCAAGCTACATGATGGTACAACTCGTGTTGTTCGAGAAATGCGACATGTGGAAGGCCTAAGAAAGAACTTGTTGTCTTTAGGCCAGTTGGATGACTGTGATTGTTAAGTCATAGTTGAAAAAGGAACCATGAAAGTGGCTTGAGGCGCGCTTGTACTAATGAAGGGAGAAAAGGTGACTACTAATTTGTACATGTTAAAGGGAGAGACTCTACAAGAAGGAGAAGTATCTGTTGCTTTTAGTCCAAATTAAAGATCTTCAATGGTGTGGCATCAAAAACTTAGACATATGTCAGAACAAGGAATGAAAATTCTTGCTGAGCAAAATCTACTTCCAGGTCTTACAAAGATAACTTTACCCTTTTGTGAATATTGTGTTACAAGTAAGCAACACAGGTTAAAGTTTAACACATCAAGTTCTAGAAGTAAGGAAATTCTAGAATTGATTCACTATGATGTATGGCAAGCACCAATAATGTCCCTAGGAGGAGCAAGGTACTTCGTATCTTTCATAGATGATTATTCTAGGAGATGTTGGGTGTAGCCTATCAAGAGGAAGGGAGATGTGTTTTCAGTTTTCAAAGTATTCAAAGCTCGAACAGAACTTGAATCCGGAAAAAGTATTAAGTGTTTCAGTGCAGAAAATGGACGTGAATACACCAGTAATGAGTTTGTTGAATTTTGCAACCAAGAAGGCATCAAAAGACAGTTCACAACAGCATACACTCCTCAACAAAATGAAGTGGCAGAGCGGATGAATAGTTCACGACGCGAGCTTTCATACACCTTCCCGTTGATCTTGTACGCTTTATCAAGCATCAACCCATCATTCATTACATCAATGATTTTTCGAGCCACCGATTCAACTCGTCTGACTCGCCAAACTGACGAAGGAAGAACACCAAATTTCGATTTCATCTCCAGAAAATCTTTGTTCTGTAGTTCCGAGATATGCTTAAAATCCTCAAATTCTATCGATGACACTAAACTGAGTTTCCTGGAGTATGGAATCCTCTCTAGATTTCCATCAAACGGGACAGTAGCAAAGGAGTGACAACCAAGAAGAAAGGTAGAACCTTTTGGCTGTTTTTCGAGTAGACCAACAGTAGGAGGCTTGATAGTGTGGCTTCTGTTAAGCAAGTTCCATGGAAATACAATCTTAGTAGAATGAGATGCGTTCAGCAAGGTAGAGACCAGCTTCGATCTTACAATGGAGAAAGCCATATTGGGTGCCCGGTACCCTTTTCTTCCCTTTCAAGAGCAGAATGTGTAGAGGTTTGAAATGAAGCAGGGGAATTTGCTCTTTCTTCAGTCTCTCCTTCTCAGAGTCGGCTCAAACGTTGCACACACTCACAGCCTTGCAGAATAAAAATTCTCGCATTCTGACGTCACGCCTACAGACTAGGAGAGTAAAATCTTTGTACTAATTGCATTTTGAGCCCAATATTCAATTTGGATAGGGATGGGAGACTGAAAATGCAATTTGTATGACTGTTCCTCTTTCCCTTTTGATTACTCTTTTATTTGTTTGTTATTATGCTCATTTTGGAAATGAAGTGATCAGTTGGTATAGGTATATCCGGGTTTTTGGTGGCCAATTGCCAATTTGTTTTGTTGGGCCAAATTTCCTCTTAGTTCAATGAGGAAAGAGGAAATTACACGGTTATGGCCTTTTGAATTTCTTAGGGAGAATTACAGATTTATAATCTAATAAAATATCAATTTTCACAAATATGTTCCAACATTCTAATTTCTAAAAATGAAAAAAAAAAACTGAGTTTCTTAAATGCCATTCAGCGAGAAATCACAATATTTTCTCGATAAATTATTTTTTCGCAAAAAAATCAAATGAAGGAGAAATGGTCTTCGTAGACCTCTGAAAACTAAGTTTTCTAAGTTTTTGAAGGTGTTTAAAGGTTTCTGAAGGTCTCCAGATAAGGTTTTCGGAGGTCTTTAGAAAGTTTTCAAATTCAAAATTTTTATATGAAATTTTATCTAATCTAACGTGTTTAGAGGTCTCCAAAATAGAGTTCAAAATCTTTTATAAGTAATTTGAATTAAAATTTTCTGGCGTATACAATAATTACAAATTTTAATTTAATTATAATAAATCTAGCGCGCACACAAAAAAAATACAAAAGTTTACAATGGTTTTCAAGAGGTATTCGAAGGCATCCAAGAGGTCTCCGAGGGTCTTCAAAGGTATTCGAAGATAACCGAAACATTTTTGAAGGTCTATAGGAGGTCTTTGAAGGTCTCCACGAGATCTCTGAGGGTCTTCAAAAGTCTCCAGGAAGTTTTCAAAGATTTTTGAATGTTTTCAGACGTTTTCAAAGGTCTTCGAAGGTCTTCAAAACAAACGACCAAAATTTAACAAATCCTAGCTGCCATCACCACAAAACTTAACAAAAACAACCCTACACACAATCAATTTTAGTTCTTTTTTTTTTTCTATCAAACATGAGGAATGTTATAGATCTTGTTGAAGGAGAGATTTTCAACAACAAATCTTGGTCTTATATGGTTTTAGATATTCTTGATGTCGACGAGGATGACAAAGGAGGGCGAAGGCGGTGGTACATACAACGAACAAAGGAAGACGATGAAGTATTAGTGGTTTAGGCGACAAGCATGGAAATGAAGGGAGAAGAGAGAAAGGTAGACAAGAGATGGGAGGTGTGAAATGAGAGAGGCGTTTGAGAGAGTAGAAAGGGTTGAGAGAGAAGAGGGTTATAGAGAGAGAAAGTGACATATGAGATTTTTATTAAATTTTGATCTTATATATTAAATGGAGATGATATTTTTTAGTTTTAGTTTCAAAATTGTGTTATTTCTCAAATTAAGTTTAGTATTCTGGTATTTTAACAAATACAAAATTTGTATTGCTAATTTGTAACAATCTACTATTTAATTATGGTAGCTCGTATAATTAACTCAATTTCTTATTGAGTTAATTATGTAAGATGTCTAAATTAAAATTCAAATTTTCGTAAACAACATTCTTAGTTTTGTAATTATACAGATATTAGACTTTTCAAGTGTAGGTTGGTAATATGCCATGTTTTGAATTTTATTTTAAAAATACCAAATTTGTTAAATATATAAGCCAATATCTCGTGTTGAACTTTCATAGCCCAAATCTCATAATTGTCACCATTTCGAAGAATTAGACATTTTTTTAGAAATCTATAACACAAAGTAGCATAAAATAAGGAGATATAGCAGTACACAAGCATTGACTATTCATTCAAAAATTAAACAAGTGCAACCAATTATGTAAGTTTCGAATTGAATAGTACACTAAGTGTTCCATTACCATATCTTTTTTAATAACTAATTATACTAAATTAAATTTTAAGGATAGTAAATGGTCAATCCTCCCATCTTATAGGATTCGATCTCTAAGTTTTTCTTGCTTAGGCTTACTATACTATATTGGTTATGGCATTTGTGAGTCCATGCACAATTAATGATGCAATAACATTTAGTAACATTCAACATATGAATAACTATGTTCATAACAATCAAGCAATTTAAAATAATAAATAGTTTAAAATAATAAATGAAACTGATATCATTTATCATCTCAATACAGTAATAATATAAACATACCAAGAAAAACCAAAATACATGTTGCATGTCCATAAAACTTATTTATGTGCAAGTTGACAAGTAACCAACGACTTGTCCAAAGTCGATTACCATTGAACAACACTCTTCATTCTTTCCCCACTTTTTGCTCATTCGATTACCATTGTTTGTAGCTACAATAAGGTAGTCTTTACGAATTACACAGAGAAAAATAAATTTATTAGATAGCGGTAAGAGAGTTCCGGATAAATGAGATTGTTTTTTTTTTTTCTCAATAGATTCATAATTCAATTGTAATAGTTAAATTAATAAAAAAAACTTAAAATTGTAATCGATCGCTGAATTGTTATATACTAGAAAAGATGTAAGCTGTGTCCACATCCAATTATTCCTCCGTAGAGATATTTGTATAACTCAATTCCTTTTCAGAAAAATTAAAAAATCACAAACAAAACAGAGCATTTAAACCTTTTGTGCAGATGAAAGAAAAGCTGCAACTGTTGTTTGTCTGTAATTACACAAAGATTCACTTACAAGAAACACACCTTGGCGCATTTATAAGTGGCCATTTCAAGCGTTCATCTATCAAGTTCCCTAGTCTATTGGCAACTCTAAAACTTATCTTTCTTATTGGTAAGTTTAAACGAGATTTTCCTTTGTTTTAGAGCAAACTTGACATCATTCATTCAATTTTCAATGTGCTTTCTTTGAACTTTTCTTTCATTATATCTTCATTTTAATTGTTTCCTTATCATTTTGGGTGTTGCAAACAAATTAACGAATTAAGAGTCCCTATGATAACACTTACTATTTTTCTTATTATTTTTCACCGAGGGTCCTTATCATTTCCACCTCGGAGTTGAGACTCATGCGCTTATCCTTGTTTAGGTTCACCCAAAAGTGAAGCTGTCATTTTTCGCCTTTAGCAAGCATTTCTTTCTCGAATTTTAGCCAAGTCTACTCTAATTGTTTCGGAACATCATAAGCCTTTTTATTTTGCCACCACTAATAAACTAAAGTTGTTGATAAACAAACTCTCAATCTTGCAACCTAAAAATGCTTGAATTAATAAGTAAATTTACCCGTCTGCTATCTAGATTCCAATGTACCGTTGGGTTGTAATCCTTTCTCGGCCTTTGAAAGCGATTTATGTGAAGCCTCTGCTTTCCTTTCAGCCATTTTCCACACAGTGACCAGGCCAGTTCCATCGCCGGTGAAGAAGAGGCAGCTCGGACCCATCTGGATTGTCCTCACTTCTTCTTTTGAAAACAACCTGCTCCTCTCCTTGAATCTGAAAAAGGAAAGGATGATTGTACTAATTAATCAGATGGCCATAAAAAAATGAAATTGCTAATCCCAAGTAGATTGCTTCTGCATTCACTTACGTCGGTAATTCGTAGAGGCGAACTGAATTGTCGTTGCAGGAACACAACAGAATTGGTTTATTTTCTACATCGTTTATCCCACAGAGAGCCAAAGCACCCTGTAACAGAAAACATTACATCATAAGTTAGTTTGAACCGTCGCTTCGAAATATGCATAACAAGAGTCAAAAAAAGACCGCTCTGCAGAAATAGCAAAAAAAACCCCACACAAGCTTAAGCAAAAGAAGGAAATTAATAGCTTACGTGTTCCTCTTTATGTGTGTAAATAGTTTGAAAGTTGCTCCCTTCAGCAGGAAACCATACTTTTATTGTCCGATCCAGTGAACATGACATCAAGTACCCATTCCAGCAAACTAGAGACATCACGGCATCGGTCACCGTCCATTCAGCGTCTGAAGACTGTGTAAAGTGTCAAGCTCCCACACCTAAGAGAAAAAAAATACATTAAATATTAGTTATGCCTTTTTTTTGGGACTAAATTAGTAGTAATGCTTTTTCAGGTAATACACTTTAAGAATTCAAGTATCAATTGAGTCTACATGAATAATCCATGGATAATTTGCACTCAGAAAACATCTTTGCTAATGACTACTAGTCATTTTATAAGCCATTGCCCAATCACTCAATATCCATTAGTTCAGTACAATGAACATAATTGTAATCTGAAGAGCAAAAAATCTAGTAAAAATTGCGTTGAATAACATTTAGGGCAATGCAAACTTCCAGTATCACATCAAAATAACACTAAGATAACAGAGCCTAAGTAATAGATGAAATTGCTTAGCGATGCCTTACCCTAATTGTACCATCCATGGAGCCAGAGTACAACGTTCTTCCTTCAACAGCAAAACATATCACAGCACCAGAGTGACCATTTAGAGAGGTCTCAAGTTGAAAAGGACTGGGGTTCTCCCTACTGCCCTTCCATACGACAATAGCACCATCCTGAACAACCAAACAAGGTAAGGAAATGAAGCATTCGGTTTCAGGACAAATGTATTTACAAAAGACAACAATACAGGCAAAAGCTACGCAAAATTTTTAAAGAAACACAAATGCAAATCAAACTTAAGGCAGCAAGTATGCAAGAAACATGTTTAGAAATGGGAAACAATTTTATTGGGTATATTGAAAACAAATTAATCACCTCAGCCCCAGCAAATAGCATATCCAATGCAACGGCTAAGGCATATACTTGCCCAACTGGCCCATTAAGATCGTAGTCAACTGCAGTCTCAGTGTTCATTGCCTAAATATCACATTAAAAACCCAGTGAGCTCAGAACTCGAATAAAATTAAAACACATGAAATTTCGTGACAAATCAAACCAACCTTAACAAGATTAGGCATGCCAGCAAAAACCCTAGGGCCCTCGCTGATTAATGACCCAATTTTATTGCCAAGATTAATCACCCTGGCAGATTGACCAGTATGACAGTCCCAAACCTGTAGTGTTCCATCACTGCTGCCTGAATAAAGCTTGTCAGATCCTGACGGAAGTGTAATCCCTGAGATGGCCTGAACAGAAAATTGTAAGTGAGATCAAGCTTACGATAGAAACATATTCCTTCATTTAATTTACCGAGGCGAAATATTGTGAGCATATGCTTCAAGTTTATTTCCTCCAAAAAAATCTAGTAAACATAATCGTAATTTCCAATAACAATAGCACCAAATTTCCAAAACATAAATGCTTTTTAATAATATCACAGCATTGAATAATTAATATGAGTTCAAATGTCAAGACAAATTCACATGTCAAATTCAGCAATTCAAATTATTTATAACAAACCAGGTAGGATAAGTGCAAGAACAAGATTATTACCTGATTATGACCCTAAGCTCTGCCAGCATGGAAAACCCTTGTCCGAGAAACCAAGAATGAAAATATAGGCACCTATCACCCTTTTTGCAAGTGCCTGACATCCAGTGCTTGCAAACCTTCTCTGCAGTCTTTTTAGACGTTCAATTTTCAGGATCATGACTTTCAGTAGCCAAGACCTTTGAATTACAGGGGTCACCCTTGACAACTTTTGTCTTTTTCAGGTCTGCCTCAATTGTAGCAGAACCAGTTATCCCTTCAGCATCTTCATCTTTGGATCCATCACTTACAATGGTGGAAACCACCCCATTCTTGGGGTTAGGGCGCTTCCTTTTAAAATCCTCTGTGACATTATTGGAGATATTTTGACTGCCTCCATCTTCACTTACGATTACATCTTTCAAAAGCGATGACTTCTAAGAGCTACATTTGGGGATCTCCACCTGGTTCCTGAGGCTATTGTTGGGTCTTTTCTTAGCAGCTCCAACACCAAATCCAACAGTACCACAAGGCTTAGAGACCAGCGACGTCTTGGGGCTCTTCCTCGGTACACTCTCCAGCGAACCAAGGGGCAGCCTTGAAGTTTTAGTGTGAACATTAGAGAGTGGCAAACTGTGCTCAAACCTGCAGGGATTTCTATTACACTTCCCTTCCATCCAAAAGCGACAGATCACATTCTTGGTACCAGGCGCTCGTCCAATCCTTTTAACATGCGGCATTCTCTGAAGTTCCATTCTATATGTAAAAACAAAGACATATATCTTAATACACAATTTTCTAGCCAAATCTTCATTCTCGAACAGTACAAACTCGATGACATTGCCGAAACCCATAAGAACAGAATCAGAGAAAGAAAAGCCAAGTATAGCAACGAAGAAATCCAATTTTGCCATCGTCCACGTTCCGAAGTCCGATTAATTGTCCGCAACAAAACCCTAATGCAAAACCTAACCCTAAATACACAGCCGCGAAGATCGAAACGCCCGACTCCAATTCATATCAACAAGTCAAAGCTCAATCTCAATCTCTATTGCTATATCTACGTAACGACCGATCCATCGGCTAAAGCACTTGAAAAAACATTGAAATATAAAACAAAATCCTAAAATTCCAGCAACGAAAGGCGCGTAGACTGGAATCAATCATCATAACCATCATCGTAACGGAGACGAACATCGCTTTCTCGAGTATCGAAAACCGTTTCGCCGACGATGATGAAGACAAATTGAGCGAGAAAACCCTAACAGACAGAGAGAGGCGTTTACGTAAAAGGAAGCAAACCTGAGAGAATCTTAAAAACCGAGAACTATCGAGCGTCTGAGAGAATCTTAATTGGTTGACGATGAGATCGCTGAACGAGAGAGAAAAACGATAGAACGAAATAGGGATTTGCGATTTATATAGAAGGAAGTTTTACAAATGCTCCAATCGATTTTTAACACGTAGCGGAAGTCCTAGTTCGAATGGAAGTGGAGTTCTGGACCTCCTTAATCCAGGAAATTACACAAGTGACCCCTTTTCAGTTCTATATTTTTAAATATGCCACTCCATTGTAAAAACATGAAGCGGCAGCAGTATATGCATAAACACCCCCCAGACCTCAGTTGGCCCAGAAGCATACGCAAGACGAAATGGGGAGCGAAGAAGAAGCAAAGCTACAGAGGTTCCTGGAATGGCTTGATGTTAGTTTTCCACACCTCTATGGATTAATTATTATTTTTTTTAACAATTTTTGACATTTAATCATAAAAAAATTGCATTTTTTGTTGTTGTTGTTGTTCAGGTGAACAAGGTTGAGCTACGAGGTTGCAGCATTAGGTACTGCGGTCCAAACAAAGGCTTCGGTATCTTTTCGTCAAATGATGTCTCCGACAGTACGAGTCTTCTCTGAAGCACATTTCTAATAACACCGATTCGAAATTTTCTGTTTTTGAGTGTGTTCATCTCTGTTGGATAATCTTTTGTTGAAGCTGACTTCACTCATTTTGTTGACAATTTGAATACTTGTAGTTGATAAATATTTTATGGGTGGATTTAATGTTGAATCAAACATTTAAAGGTGTGATTTTTGTGTTGGAGTTTTAGTAATTGTTTTGAAAATTTGTAGGGGTTCTACTTGTTGTTCCGCTAGATTTGACGATTACCCCGATGAGGGTTTTGCAAGATTCACTTATTGGACGGGAATGTAGAGCTATGTTTGAGGAAGGAGAAATGGATGACCGGTTCTTGATGATTTTGTTCCTCATGGTGGAACACCTTCGGAAGTTTTCTTCTTGGAAACCGTTTGTTTTAACTGCTTTTTTGTTTAGTTTCTTCTGTTATGATGTTGGAGATTTTGAGGTGGGATTTATATGGGATGCAATGTTGTATCAGGTACATTGACATGCTTCCAACCACCTTTGGAAATCCTCTTTGGTTCACTGATGATGAGCTTTTGGAGCTGAAGGGTACGACATTGTACCGAGCAACTTTATTGCAGGTAAATCACAAATTGTCTTTGCCACTTATGAGAAGCACTGGATGGCTGAATTATTGCAGTGTTATTGTCAAATATAATGGAAATACTGAAGAAAAATAAATGCTTTCTATTATTGGTATAATAAGAGAATTCAATGGATAAGAATTCCCAAATTATCTTTTACAACATAAAATAGATGATTTTATTTCCCTTTTAATTTATCTTGAGATGATTATAATATATGGATAATGATGCAAGGATTTCCAATGAAAATTACAGCTTACTTTTAGATGATGGTAATATGTCGTTACTGGATGCAGAATGGCTGATGTTGAATTTTATAAATTGAGAAAAAACTCACATTGATTTTTATGCAGGGGAATATCTTTGTTTACAAGTTTCATTTTCATACTGTAATTATGTGCTTGTGTGTTTCTTTTGGCTCTGGTTCCGCTTTTGACCTGAATAGTACCTTTTTTGGGAAATGATTGTTTGCGTTGAGCCATTGCTTGAATAGTGCCATTCAGCTTGCGAATCATTAACTCTTCTTTTCTATGTGGTACTATATCATTTTTTATAATTCATGTGAATGAACCCAAGTGTTGGCAGTTCGGCTCTTTAAACTTATCTGTGCAGCATATGCGACCAATGACAGATTTATGTTACAGAAGAAAAGCTTGCAGTCTCTCTTTTATGACAAAGTGAGGCATCTGGTGAAGAAACTTCTAACTTTGGATGGAGATTCAGAAAGGTCAGTTGGTAATGACTTTGTTTTCTTCTGTTTTCATCGTCTTCTTTATGAATGGTCGAAGAAAAAATTGATAGGATCACCAAAAGCTCAATTCAAACAATAACAATAAACTGATTATTATTGAACATAAACTGGAAACTTGACAAATATCAGAAGCTAAAGATAACAATTGATAGGATTTTTTTTGAGCCTATCACTCTCCCAAGCCGAAGCCGAAACCTAAAACCAAAGACTAATTCTCAGCTGCCTTTCCTCTACCATTGTCACCCCTTATATACTACTAATGGACTAACTAACTATGCCACCTCATTAATATAGAATATTACTGCACTAATACGAATACTATTAGCTGCCTTAGAATAATATCATTCATCTCTAATCCCAACCTATCAAAAACTTTTGTAGGTTTGTGGTTCTTTTTTCCAATAAAAATTTATAGTTTATGAGATAATGTATGTGATGAAATGACAATAAAAATTTCATTACTGAAGCACTCTTAGCTGTTTGGTTTTTAGTATTTGGTATAAATTAGATAACGTCATGAGTTGATGCTAGCATTATCTACTGCATCCTAATTCGAGATGTTTGCTGTTACTTCTTTTGGCAGTGAGGTTACTTTTGAAGATTTCCTTTGGTATGTTTATTTACAATTGCTTCTTTCTTATGTTAGAAATTTTATACTCTTTTAACTTTTATCAATACAAGTCACAGTGCCCGCTGTCATTGTTTATTCTGTACAGGGCTAATTCTGTGTTCTGGACTCGTGCTTTGAACATTCCTCTACCACATTCTTATGTATTTCCCCAAGCCCGGGAGGGTCAGGAAAATCTATGTTCAAATAACAAAGACTCAGTAGTTTCTAGTAATGATATTTCTAGTGAAGAAAGAATCAATGAAAAAGATGAAGAAAGTAAGACTCTGTTTCGCTCGTTAATTGCTACATATTACATCAATATATCTCCTTTGCATTCTGATCACAGACTCTTTGTTTTGGTTCTTACTGAGTTAATTCCATCAGGATCTAAGGTTCATGGAGCTTATGGCCAAGTGAATGGTGCGTGTCCAATGCCAATTCAAGGGGAGACTGTTTGGGTTGAGGGTCTTGTTCCTGGCATTGATTTTTGCAACCATGGTAAGGCTATGGCTTTTGATTAACAATTCTTCTCTGCAATCTTTTCTTTCTATGTATAGTCTTTTATATACTTAATTTAATACATTTCTAACAATATCTCATTTTACATACAATTTCTAAAAATCGGCTTTTTTCCAAGAGAATGAACTCTTGATTTTGCAGAATGTTGATTTATTTGGTG
>CAODLS013031020.1:0-18775 GCA_948243855.1 Flueggea neowawraea
GGTGATTTAAACAGTGCTACATTACTGTTTCAGAAGCGTAGAGGAAAGGATCTGGTTGCTTGGTCAGCGGCAATTTCTGCTTTCGTTCAATCTGGGTATCCCAAAGAGGCACTTTCCCTATTTCGAGACATGCAGAATGAGTATTTAAAAGCGAATAAGATTACCCTGTTGAGTGTACTTCCAGCTTGCGCAGAAGTTTCATCTCTGAAGTTAGGTAAAAGTGTGCATTGTTCTGCTGTTAAGGTCAATATGGATTTGGATATGTCAATTGGAACAGCTTTAGTGTCAATCTATGCCAAGTGCTGGCACATTTCTTCAGCATTGATCATATTCAAAAGAATGCGTTGTAAAGATGTTGCGACATGGAATGCTTTGATAAATGGGTATGCACAGATTGGAGATGCATATGGTTCGATTGAGATGTTCCAGAAACTACAGTTATCTGACATACGGCCAGACTCTGGGTCCATGGTAGGTTTGCTTCCTGCATGTGCCCTTTTACATGACATTGTCCTGGGATCCTGCACCCATGGGAAAATTTTCAAGTGTGGGTTTGAATCAGATTATCATGTGAAAAATGCTCTCATTGACATGTATGCCAAATGCGGTAGCCTTTCAAATGCTGAATTCTTGTTCAATAGTTCTGGTTTTGTAAAGGATGAGGTCTCATGGAATGTAATGATTTCTGGATACATGCTCAATGGACATGCCAAAGACGCTATTTCAACCTTTTATCAGATGAGATCAGAGGAATTTCAGCCTAATTTAGTCACGATGGTGTCTGTCCTTCCTGCAGCAGCATATCTATCAAACCTAAAGGAAGGCACGTCTCTCCATGCCTGTATTATCCGAACGGGATTTCAGTCTAATACGCTTGTTGGAAATTGTCTTATTGATATGTATTCAAAATGTGGACAGCTCAGTCACTCTGAAGACATATTTGATGAAATGATTCATAAGGGCACTGTGTCATATAATTTGATGCTTGCAGCATATGCTGTTCATGGACAAGGAAACCATGCTGTTGATCTTTTCTTACGTATGCAAGAGAGGCAAGTCAGAGCTGATTCTTTGTCATTTCTTAATGTGCTGTCTGCTTGTAGACATGCAGGTCTAATAACAGAAGGGAGGAAGCTATTTCGATCTATGCGGGAAGAGCACCAAATGGAACCAGAGTTGGAACATTATTCCTGTATGGTGGATTTGTTTGGTCGTGCTGGATTATTTGATGAAGTTTTGGATTTGATCAAGGAAATGCCATTCGAACCTGATGCTGAAGTATGGGGAGCCTTACTGGGTGCATCCACATTGCACTCTAATTTGCATTTGGCAGAATTAGCAATGCACAATCTTCTTAAACTTGAGCCTAGAAATCCAACTCATCGTGTGATCTTATCAAATGTGTATGCTAATTCTGGTAGATGGAGCGATGCGGGCAGCACAAGATCAAAGATCATCAAGACAGGGATGAGGAAAAGTCCAGGATGCAGCTGGGTCTGAGGTAGAAGGTGAACTCTGATATATTGGTTGGATAATGTCTTCATCCAGGCGATCACTAGAGAAGCATGGATGTATTTCTTTGAGGCTTTTCCCTAGAATAAAAGCATTTGTTGTTATTTTTTTTTGCAGTCTGTTGAGCATGTTGCGGCTGGTGTTGAATTGGAAAAAGGAGAAAATTCTTCTCAAAAACAGATAAAATTCAGAAATAGACGGTTCACCACACACTGAAATTCCTTGATTGGACAGGTTTGCTTCCGGTGACTTCTGATACATGAATGTTAATGTTTTAACAACTTCAGAGTTCCTTTATCCAAGAATCTTTACATTTGAACTTCATCATTGCAGTGAAGTGTATTCCTCCACTCTGTTAAAGTGTTTCCTTCTGATATGCTGCTGAAACCATCTGACCGTTACTTCCATGTCTCCTAATTTCGCCATCTGAAAAAAAAAAACTGGAAAACGAAATAAAGATTATGATATTTAATGGTAAATATCCTTGATGTCTCCTTTTTTACTTCAAGTGATGAAGGGTTGTAATCATCGTTGGATTTGCAACACTTGCTTTTTTCACCAGACAAAGATCACCAGGTACATAAGAGTCTTGTTTTCCATATTTCTTTATCATGGTATCTCTAAACTCTGCAGAATTCCCATTCTAGTAAATGATATTTGAGTTCCATTTCGATTGGTCAGATCCAAAAAGGGCAAAGGGGGCTAAAAGTGCATAGTAACGCTCCTGTTCTGCTTCAATAATTTATTCTTAATGGTGACAGAATGGAAAAGAAGAATCGTGTTGCCAGAAAGATAGCAGTTGGTTGTCTCATTGACAGAAAGAAGATGATTTTAAGAAAGCCTGAAATGGTGAGCAGATAGTTTGTGTCCGAATTTAGTATCCAATTTAATATAGTTTGTGTCCGAATTTAGTATCCAATTTAATTTTGTTGTAATATCCGAAATTCCATTAAATGCTACTGATCCTACAGTGTCGGCAAATAATGCTTCGCTTGCCTAGTCCCCCCACCCACCAAACCATAGTTCTGTTCTACTTCACTGCAACAAACAGCTCCAACATTGCGGAGTCACACTGACATGGCAGCACATAAAAATCTGCAACATTCATGTGTTGTTAAATTTTTTCCGTTCGCCAAACAGTCTTGTAGCATAATATTTTGCAATACTTCAAGTTTCTGGTTGAAAACCAGTATAAAACATATCACCAGGAAAAAGACGAATGAATTACAAACTGATCGCTAAAAATAGACCATCAAGCAATTTCTGATAAAGATTCTCCAAACCATATGGTCCAAATTGAATTTAACAGGTAAAATGCAGCTAACCATGTCGCAAGGGAAGTGAAATCTAAGAGAAATTAAAGATGGAAAAAACTGTAACGCACTAATCCTCACTCCTTAAAGGGGGAAAAACAAGAGTATTCTATCAGCAGGTTTAAAAGCTACGATAAAAATAACCTACATATTTGCAGCAGAGTATAAGAAATCAAGTGCAGAACCATCACAACTCGATACGCAGATTCAAATTTCAATGATCATATAGGTAAAGTGTAAAGATGTGATCAACCCAAGAAAGCAGAATTCATCAAAGAAATGTCGTTCAGACAAACCACAAAAATGAACTAATATAGAGCCAATGCAGACAATTGAAAATATAATCTTTCCAAGACAAAGTAGGGACATAAACATAGAAGTTCTTGAGTAATAAGCTTTACACAATACAATTACGAATCAATCTTGGTACTTTCGGACATAACCCATAAGCAGCAATACACCATGTTTTTTCTGTTTCAAGGAAAATAAGGCAACTATCCAGATGAAGGGACACGAGACAGATGGCAAATCTCACTTTGATCACGTCACAAGAAATTGCCGTAGCTATTTCTTCCCGACCCTTCTGGTTTAACTAGGCTTACAAAGTACAAACTGTCAAATAGACAGAAGAAAGTTGGAACACAGGAGAACTTGGCAACACTGCTAGCAGGTCGAGTCACTCCAGGGAACATAGTTTGATTTGGCAAAATAAACAGACTACCTGTGTGATATTCCACATAAATACGAACTTACCTGACCCACATTGAAGTGCATTAAGTGCTACCATAGCACATTAAACAAGCCACCAATATTTTTTTTCAATTTTTTTCTATTGTTAGCAGAAGAAGGCAACAATACTAGAATAAGAAGGCAACAATTGAGAGGCACAGGAGCAGAGTAAGGCAAATGAAAAAACCAATAACAATTTTTTCTTGGATGTGTATTAAGACATCAAGCATAGAAGCATCGTATATGTTTAACCTTCAGCTTTAACAAAAATGCATAACGCATTTATCATACTAGTATAACCAAAGAAAACAAGGTCATTCAGACAACCTGCCAAAGGAAAAGAAAAACAACAAAACCAACGCATACGGTTGAAATTGTAATGTTTCTGAGACACCGTAGGGACGAGACAGAGCCTTCATGTAATATTTTGATACCACTTTAAGTTTATGGTTCAAGACCGAAGAAATTGCTTCACAAAAGAAAAAGACTTGAGGATTCAGCAACCTCAAAAAGGTAAAATTAATCAACGTATATTGTAAGAGACAATGCACTACACAAATACGATAGCGACCTAAACATGGCAATCACTGCGTATTGAGCTACACAAATAAGAATTAATCTTAGTTTCCTTGGGCATTATAAGGCCTTAAGCACTACACTCGTATCAATAGAACTATTTAAGCAACAATCAACCACCCTTTTTCTTTTCCAGAATAAAAAGGCAACTATTGAAATGGAGAGGGACATGAGGAAGACAAAAAAATATCTCCTCTTCATCACCCTCTAAAAGCAGACAGTTGAAGAAAATACTTCGACAATTTGGTTGAGCGTTGTCTAAAGGGCTACACAAATACAACATTTATGATTTATCTTTGTTCCCTTCCCCATAGTAGCACCTAAAGCATTGATCTTGTACTACTATAGCTCATTAACAATAATCACCTATCTCTTTCTGTTTTCATAATAATAAGGCAACTATTGAGATAGGGAGAGATATGAGAAAGAGAACACGTCTTTATGATTAGCAGGCAACTCAAACAAATTAACAATACTACTGCAGACAATTTTTTTGAGTAACTTCACTAGTTTCTTTGCTGTCTAATGGGCTACACAAATACGAATTTCTCTTGGTTCCTTTCAACATGGTAGGACATTAAGCACTAGTTAGACCCGTTAAGCAACAATCCACCATCTTTTCCTTTTAAAACCAACTTAACTTGGTTTCCTTCCACACTTGGTGGGAATCCATTAAATAACACAACCAACGACATTCTCTTGTTTGTTTGTTTTTCTAGAATAGGAAGGCAACAATATATCAAAATAAAAAGGCAACAATTGAGAGGAGATGGACCAGAACAATGTGGATGAAAAATCGGCAACAATTTTCTCTTAGCTGTATGTACCAGGAATCAAGTACAAAAACCATTGTAATATTTCACCTGATGCACAACTTCAGTTCAACAAAAATGCACAATGAACATATCGTGCAAGCAAACCGCAAATTCAAATGCAGACGGTTGAAATATAAAGAGCACACAAGAAGTCAATGTATACTAAGCTACACAATTATACATTTATCTATGCTCCCATCCGTATTATTGTGCGTATATCCCAATAAACAACAAGCCAGCATCATCTTTTTGTTTCCAAAATAGCAAGGCAACAAGGAACAATAGACATAGCTGCCTATAGACTATTCAAGTACGATTTCATTGGATACCAACCACATTGCAGTACATTAAGCACATAGATACTCACTAAACAAAAAACCACCATTTTTTTCCCAAATAATAAGACAACTGTTGAGAGAGAGGGACATAAGAGAGAACAAATCTCTCTCGATCAGCACTATGAAGAAAGCAGTTCAAGAAAATACCGCCCTCAATTTTTTTGACAACTTGGCATGAAGAAAAACAAAATAACGATGATGATAGTTTTTAATGGTAAAAATTGTTGATATCTTCTTTTTTTACTTCGGTACCTAAGAATGGATTTGCAATCATCGTTGGATTTGCAACACTTGTTTTTTTTTTCCTTTTCGCAAGACAAAAGTCACCAGGTACCTAAGAATCTTGTTTTGCATATTTCGATTGTTTAGAATCAAAAAAGCAAAGGGTGTTAAAAGTACAGGGCAATCCCCCAGTTCTGCTCCTATAATGTATTCCTAATCATAAACATAATCTGTTGCCATTAATTCTCGAAAATATGATGATTATAAAAAAGAAAAAAGGAATGGAGTTCACAGAAATTGTACCTGCGAAGAAACCTGTCTGAAGGGTTGCAGCGGTATGACATAATGGAAAACAAGAATTGTATCGTCAAAAAGATAGCAGAAGGGGTTACCCTGAACAAATTTCATTGAATGCTTTTGATGCCATAGTGTGGGCAAATAATGCCTCATAGTAGGCTTCAGAATTATCAGCTATTTAATTCTTGTCTAGTCTCCATCAACGAAATCATAGTTCAGGTCATCTGAAGTTGAAGACAAGCGTTTTGCTTCTGCTTAGTCACTGCAGGTGCAACCAGGTTCCTGACAGAATTATCCTTGAGCATTGGAGGAAAGAATGGAACAGAGGAACACTGTGGACCAACAAGTTCCATTGATTGAAACAAAATATCGCTAATTTTACCACTTAAAAACAGCAGTTCAAATTTCTCAGAGACAGGAAAAGATTAATGAATCCCAAACTAATAACTAAACATAGACCACTACGCAATTTCTGATAAAGATTCTTCAACTTGTATGGTCCAAATGTCAACAGGTAAAATGCAACTAATCAAGTCAGAAGAGAAGTGAAATATTAGAGAAATTAAAGAGGGAAAAAAACCACCAACGCTCTAATCCTCGCACCTTAAGAGAACAAAGAATCTTCATCAGCAGGATTATAAGATACAATAAAAATAACTAGTAATTGCAGCAGAGTATCTAAAATCGAGTACAGAACAATCACATCCCAATAAACAGCTTCAATAATCACACAGATAAAGAAGTGTCAAGACATGACCAATCCAAAAAAGTAGAATTCATAGTTCCTACAAGAAAGGGGATTAGAATTCATATGACTGCATTTCAGACAAACCACAAAAACTAAATCTTGTAGACAAAGCAGGGACACAAACAAAGAAGGTCATTAAATAATAAGCTAGACTCACAGATGAATCCTCACTTCACAAGAAATTACTGCAGCTATTTCCTCCCTACCCTTCTAGTTTAACCAGACTTACAAAAGGTAGAGTATCATATAGACAGGAGAAAGCTGCACACATAATTTGGCAACATCAATAGCAGATTGAGACACATCAGCAAACACATTCAATTTGTTTTAAATAGAGATTATTTATGAAAAAAAAAACATAAGCAGAGATTTCATGTGTAATAAGCTAAACAAAAATTAGAACTTATCTCCGTTCCTTGGCCCATTAAACAGCAAGCTGCAAATTTTTTTTTTATATCTCTATTGTTAGAAAAAGAAGGCAACAATTTACTAGAATAAGGAGGCACCAATTGAGAAAAGCGGGATTATAGTAAAGGAAATGAAAAAACCAGCGACAATAGATGTGTAAAATAAATCGAACCACCATATTTTGTTTCAAAGTAATAAGGCAACTATCAAGATAGTGAGGGACATGAGAAAGGGAATACATGTTTTCATGAATAGCAGGCAATGTAAAACCCTACAGCCGTAAAAATTTCTATGACTAACAGTTAACAATAATAGTCCCTTTGCTGTCTAACAGGATACACAAATGCCCGGTTCCCTTCAACATCATAGGACATTAAACACAACTATAAGTTCAGCCCATCAAACAACAATCCATCATCTTTTCCTTCGAAAACTAAATTATCTTGGCTTCCTTCCACACATAGTGGATTGAGCATCCATTAAATAACATAACTACCAACATTCTTCTTTTTTTTCTAGAATAAGAAGGCAATAGTATACCAGAATAAAAAGGCAACAATTGAGAGGGACAGGACCAGATCAAGACAGATGAGAATTGACAACAATTTTCTCTTAGATGTGTGTACCAGGAGTATACATAAACCGTTGTGATATTTAACCCCATGCATAGCTTCAATTTAACAAAAATGCAGAATGGACATATCTTGCAGGCATGAACAATCCAAGAACGCAATGTCATTCAGACAATACTGCAAAACACTACAAATATAGGGCCTATGCAGATGATTGAAAATATAAAAGAGACCTATGCATAGACATTCATTGTATAGTAAGCTACAAGACTAAAAATTTATCTCTGTTCCTCTCCATATTACAGTGCGTATAGACCAATAAACAAGAAGCTACCATCATTTTTTTTGTTTCCAAATAATAGGTCAAACGCGATCAATACAAAGAGGACAAATCTCAAATTCATTTGCCATTAAAACAAGCAGATGAATAACAATGTAACTCCAACAATTTAATTCAGCTACTTAATTAGCAGGTAAAGATAAATCTTTGCCATTTAATAGGCTATACAAATACAAATTTAGGGATAATTCTTTATAGAATTTAGAGATAATCCTTTATAGATGGTAATGCTTTTTTGGTTTTTAGTACAAAAGTAGATCTTTTGAGAGACATGGGATGGAGGAGGAGCAAGAGCAAAATAATGAATGTTTTGATCATCAGCCTGTAAAACAGGCAGATGAAACGTGGTACTCAACTAGAATTTGAGAGACAAGCCACCACATTACAATGCACTAAGCTCATGTATACTGACTAAACAATAAGCCACCATATTTTTTTTTGTTCTGGATAATAAGACAAGTATTGAGAGAAAGGGGCATGCAAACGGGACATAAAAGAAAAATCTCTATTGATCAATACTACATAAGCAATTAGTGAATTGAACATCCATTAAACACACAGCCACCAACATTCTTTCTTTTTTCTATCTAATTTCCTAGAATAAGAAAGCAACAATATAGCTGAATAAAAAGGCAACAAATAAGAGCTAAGAAATATTGGCAACAATTTGCTCTTAACTGTGTGCACAGGAAAAAGGTACAGAAACCATTGTAATTTTTAACGCAATATACAGCTTCAGCTTCAATTCAACAAAAATTGAGAATGCATATATCGTGCAGGCATGAACAACCCAAGAAAACAATGCCACTCAGACAACCCACTAATTACTGCAAATATAGAGCCAATGCGAACGATTGAATAAATAAAGAGAGCTACACATAGTAGTTCATTTTATAAAAGCAACACTACTACAAATATAGGGGACTGACTCTATTTACCCTAAATATTGAGGTAACCATTGAGAGGGGAGGCACATGAGATATTGGGGAAGTCAAGGGAAAACAGATCTCGTACAAGTTAGCCCATGAAAAACCAATTTTGTTTGAGCAAATTTGAGTACAGATAGAGCCTTGTTGTGGACGAGAATATCTTAGGTTCCATCCCTATTCTAATGCATTAAGCACTAACATAACCCCATTAAACAAGGATTCATCATCTTTTTGGGTTTCTAGAATAAAAAGTAGCACGTTCAACTGACATGGACCAGAGAAAGAGAAAAAATATTTTAATCATCAGCCTGTAAAACAGGCAGTTGAAAAGTGATGACTATGTATTTGAGAGACTAAGGAATGAGCATTGCTGCTTATAGGGCATTCAAATACGATTAAATAGGATAACAACCACGTTGCAATGTAGGAAGCACATGTATACTCACTGAACAATAATCCGCCATATCTTTGTTATTCCAAAATAACAAGGCAACAACATTGAAAGGGACATGCAAATTGGGACATAAGAAAGAACAGAACTCTTATGATCAGCACTATGAAGCAGGCACTTCAAAAACAATACCGCTGCAAATTTGTATGAGCAACTTGGAAAATAAAAGATGGTGTTTTTCTCTACAACAGGATAAAAAAAAAATACAAAATTACCTGTCTACACTGTAGCGCCTCAATAACAAGTATAACCATAGACCATTTTGCAGTTATCCTCCATCTTTTTTGTTTCCATTAAGGCAGCGATTAAGAGGGGGGAGGACATGATAAGAGAGCAAATCTCTTTACTGATTAACGTATAAAACAAAACAAGCAGAACAAAGATAATGCAGCACCATCAATTTGTTTGAGCAACTTAGCAACTATTTTAAAAATTTTGTCGTAAAATGGGCTGGACAAAACACACTTATCTCAGTTTCCGTCCACATTGTAGTGCATTAAGCACTATTAAGCCCACTAAACAAGCCACCAACATTGTCTTTTTCAATTTCCAGAATAACACGGCACCAATAGACCAGAATAAAAAGGCAACAATTTAGAGGAAAAAGGACATGAGATGGGGAGGGACCAAAGGAAGAGAACATCTCTCTCATAGATTCCTGCAAATAATTTGTTTGAGCAGCTTGAGGCATAAAAGATACTGCTTATAGCTTTTTTTCCCCGAAGAAACAAACTCACTCCTAACTGTGTAATAGGCTACAGAAATAAGTATCAGGCCTATTTGAGTGTTGGACACTAGTGTAGCCCGTGAAAAAGCAAGCACTATCTTTCCTCTCACTATAAGGCATCAGAGGACAAGAGAGAACAAATCTTTAAATTATCAGCTTATAAAATAGACACATTAAAAAACAGGTAATGCAGTCAATTTGTAAGAGTCAATGCAGATGATTGAAGTCACAATCTCTCTGAGACACCATAGTGAAGGGACCTAAACGTAATAATAATATTGTTAATGAGCTATACAAATACGAATTAATTTTAGATCCCCTGGACATAGTAAGGCCTTAAGATTAGTACTAGTATAGCCATTTAAGCAACAATCAACCATCTTTTTTGTTTCAAGGATAAAAAACCAACTATTGAGATGGGAGGGACATATGAAAGACAAAAAAGATCTTGTCTTCTTCATCATCATCAGTTGGTTTTAGTTGAAAAATATTCCGTAACCAACAATTTGGCAAATAGTCTCACTAACAGGCTACAGATATACAAACTGTCTTTCGCTCCATTTATATCAGAATAAAATTGCAACAATTGAGAGGAGAGAGACCAGAGCAAGGCAGATGAAAAATCAGCAACAGATTGCTCTTAGTTGTGTGTACCAAGAATCAAGTATATAAACCAACAAATTGCTCTTAGTTGTGCGTCCAAGAATCAAATACACAAACAACTGTAATAGTTAACCCAATGCGCAGCCTTAATTTAACAAAAATGCTCAACGCACATATCGTCTGGGTATAAATAACCCAAGAAAACAATGCCATTCCAACAAACCGCAAAATACTGCAAGCATACTGCCAATGCAAACGATTGAAATATAAAGAGAGATGGAACAATTGTTCACTGTATAATAAGCTACATTTATCTTCATTCCCATCCATATTATAGTATGTATAGCCCAATAATGAACAAACCATCATTATCTTTTTTCCAAAATTTTAAAGCAACTAGGAACAGAAAAAACAGGACAAAACTCAAACTTTATTTGCCAACAAAACAAGCAGATGAAAAACAGTGCACCAAAACAATGAATAATCTTTGCAGTTTAATAGGCTATGCAAATACAGATTTACCTCGATTCTCTTTTACATAGCGATACACCCGACTATGTATTTAGGAACTAAAGATTGAGCATCGCTGCCTAGACTATTCATGTACAATTTCATTACTCACTATAAACAACAAGCCGCCATTATTTTTTTTTCTTCCATGATAAAAAGACAATATTGAGATACAGAGATATGCAAATAGGGACTTTAGAGAGAACAAATCTCTTATTAATCAGCCTGTACATACTGTCTTACTGATTAGCCAATAAAAAGGCATTTTCTGTTTCTTTTTCTGTGATAAGAAGGCAACAATTGATCAGAAAAAAGAAGGCAACAACATCAGATGGGAGAGGGACCAGACAAAAAGAGAAAATCTCCTATTAATTAGCCTGTATAAAGGCATTTTCTTTCTCTATTTCCATAATAAAGCAACAATTTGCTAAAATAGTGAAAGGCAACATATGATTGAGGAAGGCCCTGACAAAGAGAACAAATCTCTTATTGATTAGTCAAAGGCCAGCCACAATTTGCTTGATCAACTAAATGCAGGGATTAGTTGTGTGACAGGCTGCCAAATAAGAAATCATCAGTTCTGCTTTTTATGCACTAGTATTAACGCATCACACAAGCAGCCACTATCTTTGTCTCATGGAGGGAGGGACCAGAAAAAGACAACAGCTCTCTTATTGATTAGCCTACAAAATGGCAGATGAAAAACGGGACAATTTCCTTAGCTATTTAATAAGCTAAGCAAAAAAAAAAATTATCAGTTCCGTTTGAGGTTCAGGCAACAGTATAGCTCGTCAAAGAACAAGTCGCTATCTTTGTGTCATAATCAAGACACTAAGATAAATCTCCTCATGAAAAATATAGATTTATCTTAACCGGGCTATCCATTTTCACTTTGAAGGCAAAGACAGCAATAAGAAGGCAACAATTGATCAGAATAAAAAAGGCAACATCAGATGGGAAGCGACCAGAGAAAGAAAGCAAATCTCTTATGAATTAGAAAATAAGAAGGAATTTTCTTTCTCCATTTCCATAAATAATAAGGCAACGCTGAAATAAAAAAAGGCAAACAACAAGCCACTATCTTTGTGTCATAATCAAGACAGGGACAAGTGAAAGAGAGTAAATCTCTTTATGAATGATATGGATATATCTTTATTGGGCTATCCATTTTTATGCTGAATACCATGCATAAGACAACAAAGGCAAAGACTGCAATAAGAAGGCAACAATTGATCAAAATAAAAAAGGCAACAGCATCTACGGAGGAGGGACAAGACAGAGAAATCTCTTCTTAATTAGCCTATGAAAAGGCGAGGGACCTGACAAAGAGAACAAATCTCTTATTGATTAGCCAAAGGCCAGGCATAATTTGCTTGATCAACTGAAAGTAGGGTTTAATTGTGTGACAAGCTACACAAACAAGAATTCATTATTCTGCTTTAACTTTCAGGCACTAGTATAGCCCATCACACAACAAGCCACTATCTTTGTCTCACGAAGGAAGGGACCAGAAAAAACCAACAGATCTCTTATTGATTAGCCTACAAAAGGCAGATGAAAAACGGGACAATTTCCTTACTTAGCTGTTTGATAAGCTAAGCAAATAAAAATTTATCAGTTCCGTTTGAGGTTCAGGCACCAGTATAGCTCGTCAAAAGACAAGTCGCTATCTTTGTGTCATAATCAAGACACTAAGATAAATCTCCTCATGAACAATATAGATTTATCTTAACCGGGCTATCCATTTTTACTTTGAAGGCAAAGACAGCAATAAGAAGGCAACAATTGATCAGAATAAAAAAGGCAACATCAGATGGGGAGGGACCAGAGAAAGAAAGCAAATCTCTTATGAATTAGAAAATAAGAAGGAATTGTCTTTCTCCATTTCCATAAATAATAAGGCAACGCTGAAATAATAAAAGGCAACATAAGATTGGGGAGGGACCCCACAAAAAGAACAAATCTCTTACTGATCAGCCAAAAGCCAGCCATATGCTTGATCAACTTAAGATAGGGCTTAATTGTGTGACAGGCTACACAAATAAAATTTCATAAGTTCTCCTTTGAGTTTTAGGCACTAGAGCAACCCATAACACAAGCCACTATCTGTGCTTCATCAAGATCTCTTATTTATTATTAGCCTACAAAAAGGCAGATAAAAAATGGGACGATTTTCTCGAGCAATTTAGCCAAAAAAGATAAGGGCTTAGCTGTTTGATAAGCTAAGCAAATAAAAATTTATCAGTTCCGTCAAGGTTCAGGCGCCAGTGTAGCTCATCAAACAACAAGCCAATCTTTGTGTCATATTGGGCTATCCATTTTTATGCTGAATACCATGCATAAGACAACAAAGGCAAAGACTCTGGCAACAATTGATCAAAATAATAAAAAGGCCACCGCATCAATGGAGGAGGGACCAGACAAACAGAGAAATCTCTTCTTAATTAGCCTACGAAAAGGCACTTTCTTTCTGCATTTTATAATAATAAGGCAACAATTCGCTGAAATAATGAAAGGCATTGTAAGATTGGAGAGGGACCTGACAAAGAGAACAAATCTCTTATTGATTGGCCAAAAGCCAGGCACAATTTGCTTGATCAACTGAAAGTAGGTTTAGTTGTGTGACAGGCTACACAAACAAGAATTCATTAGTTCTATTCTGAGTTTCAGGCACTAGTATAGCCCATCACACAACAAGCCACTATCTTTGTCTCATGAAGGGAGGGACCACAGGACAATTTTCTTGACCAATTTAGCCACACAAGATGGGGCTTAGCTTATTAATGAGCTAAGCACATAAAAATGTATCGATTCCGTTTAAGGAACAGGCACCAGTAAGCTCAAAAAACAAGCAATTGTGTCATAATCAAAAGAAGGACAAGTGAAAGAGAACAAATCTCTTCATTGGTTACCGGCTATCCATGTTTGCTCCGAATATCACGCATAAGAAAACAAAGGCAAATACCGCAATTCCGAATAAAAATGTGAACAAAAAATTTAATTGATCAGTTAAAAAAAAGGGATGAAACCCCGATGTTCATATGTTAAAACAAGAAATCTTAAAAAAAAATGATTTTTATCTGTTAAAAGAAAGATCTTGAGGACCCAGTAAACCCATCAAGCAGCAATACTCTTATCTTGGTCTCATAATCATAATCAGAGGGTCCACATTGTAATGCGTTAAGCAACGTATTGCTATTAGTCAGGGTTACCGGGCTTCAAAATTTTAGTCCGAATCCCACAAATAAAGAAAAAAAAAAAAGAGGAAAGCCGGAATTTCAAATCGAAAAACTTAAAAAAAAAAGAACTAATTTTGATTGATCAGTTGAAATACAGGGATGAAATCTGTTTAAGCAAGAAGTCTTTGGCACCAAACAAGAAGGCACTGTCTTTGTCTCGTAATCTTCGAAGGGACACTGGGCCATCAAATTCTAACTCCGAAACCCAGAGACAAAGACCGCAACTTCTTCATATCAGAAATCTTAGAAAACCTTATCTTAATTAATTGATTAAGATATATGGACAAAACCCCTAATTTTGATCTCTTAAAAACAAAGAATGTATTCTATCAATTGAAGAAAGATGGAAATTTCAAATTAGAAATCTCAAGAAACCCTAAAATTTGAATGGTTAAAATACAAAGAAGAAGAAGAAGAAGAAGAACCAAGAAGATGAAAACCAAACAAGAAGGCAGTGTCTTTGTCTTATAATCTGAGAAAGGACATCAAATTCTTACTCCGAAACCCACACTGGTAAAGAAAGACAAAGACAGCAATTTCCGTTCGGAAATCATAATCGCTAATACATGCGCAAAAACCCTAATTTTAATCTTTTAAAACAAAGGAAAAAAAACAGACATTCCATAGTAAGACCGCAATTTCAAATAAAAAATCTCAAGAAACGATAAATTCAAATAGTTATAAATGCAAATAAGAAGAATCAAGAAGATGAAAACCAGAAGACGAGGAAGAAGCCAATAAGATGAAATTGAAACCCTAAATTTTTAAGAGAAGAAAATCGAAATCGCGGTGGAGAGCTTTGCTGTCTTATTTATAGAGCGAAGGCGGTGGTTTGATATGGCGGTCGGTCATGTATTGCAACGTTATGTTGTGTTTTTTCACCTGGGATCACGTGCTTGCTAACATTTAAAAATCATGAATATTTAAATAAAGAACACTTCTTTCATCACTAACTGAGTTCGCAAACTCAGAATAAGAGGAGTTTATGTTTTTGATAGCAGCCACGGCAATTGAACACTCTCTCGCCACAATCACCTTTGATAAACCAAGAGATTTAACCCAGCTTAAAGCTCCACGGATTGCCATGGCCTCCAACACAGCAACATCATGCTTCCATGGAACAACATTAACAGAGGCAGCCTTGAAAGTACCACAATCATTCCTAACCACATAACTGGTAGAACCTAAAGAAGGATTATCAAACCTGGTCGGATCAGAGTTAATTGTCAGTCACTCTTAAGGCGGGCAGGACCAAACTTCAACATCCGGAAAAGAATGGTAACTCGCAGGAACAACAACAGATACAAAATCAGCAGCCAAAGTCCAGCTTCTAGGCAAACCTAATTCCCTAGCCAAAGTAGCACCCGCAGAATCACGCTTCCTACGCCATACAATAGAGTTCCTATTTTCCCAAATACACCAGCACACAGCAACAAGTATGGCATGACGAGAAGAATCAACAGCACAGAAAATACACTCAGGCCAATCTTTGAACGAGGAAATCACATCCCAAACAAATCCAATCGAGAATATGACAGATGGTCCATAATTTCAAATTGAGTTTTAAGACAAAATCTAAGCATTCTCACTGAAAGAAAAAGAAGAATTAGTAAATTTCTTCTTTTTTCTTTTTTGAATAAACATGATCAATTTACCAGAAAGCTACCTCAACTATGTGAACCTCGATCATCTAATTAGACCGGATTTTCGAGAAGTTTGCGGGTTAATATGAATATTAATAATAATCTCAAATGAGGGAAGATCCATAATACAATACTCCAAGTTGTAAAAATGAAAGGTAAATAAACAAAGTCATGGGGTCTAAAGGACTGATGAAGGCCATTCCTTGCCGGCCAATGCGCCGGAGAACCCTAATTTCCTAATCAAGATTTCAATAATTCTGAGCAAACCAAACAAGATTTCAATCCATCTCCTGAAAATTTATTATGTACCTGACAGGCGCAAACAGGGTCTATAGCTCAGTGGTAGAGCATTTGACTGCAGATCAAGAGGTCACCGGTTCGATCCCGGTTGGGCCCTATTTTTTCTGTTTTTATAATATCATATATAGAGTTGTAAAAATCAAACCGAAATAGGCGAACCGAATCGAAACCGGATCGGTCAAAACCGGAAACGAACCGGAACCGGAATCTGCCCACCAAAACCGGCATTTTATGGTTTAGGTTCTGGTTCCACGTTTTAAAAACCGGCGGTAGTTCCAACGGTTATTTTCTTTTTTTATTTTTTATTTTTTTTATTTTTTCAACTCTATAAATACCCTACCCTATTCTTACTACCATTTTTTCTCTCTCAATCTCTTCTACACTCTCTCAAAAATTCATTTTTCTATAAATTACTATTATTAATTATTTATATATTTTATTATTACAATTACGTTTTCTACATTTTTCAAAGTTATTTTTTACAATTACATTTTTCAAATTTATTCTACTTTTTTACTATAGTTTAATTTAGTTATTTTATTATTTTATTACATTTAATTAATATTTACATATTTATTTTGTAGTAATTAAAAATTTTGGTGGAAATAGAAATTTTGAAAGTTTTGAAGTTGAAAATATTAGAACTCAAAAGGGTATTGTAACCACGGTATTTCTCCACCATAAGTGAGGACATCTAATAAAATTTAATGAGTTTTTTTCTAATTTTGTTTAAAATTATGTGATGTAATTACTAATAGTATAATTAATTTGTTTAAAAATTATTAAAAAAATCTTTAAAATCAAATGTATTATTGAATATAACAAAATTTACAAACCAATTGACGGGATAAAATAACAAATTAAAAACAAAATTTTGAAAAAAAAAAAACAGGAAACCTAACCGAAATCGAACCCACAATTAAACCGATTAAAATCGGTTAAAACCGATTAAAACCAAAACTAAAATCAAACCAAAACCAAAACAAACCGTAAAAACCACAGTTTCGATTCCGGTTCTCACATTTAACAAACCGGAACCGCCGGTTCCGGAACCGGCAACACCTCATGTATATGCATTTTGTAACTTCCTCACACTACTTTCTTTCTATATCCACTCGTACCTCAGAAATTCCTTTTCTAATTCCTTCATTTTAATTCACCGAATTACTGTCACTAAAATTGGATGTTTATTTCACAAAGTTAATGCTACTTCTTCAAAAAGAAACACACTGCAATGAAAGATACCACCCCATCAGGGATACAACTAGCATTTCAATTCTTATACAAGAAAGCGTCAACTCATTACTTTTGAGTACATGTTCCTGGTGTAAGCAGCCAAACAGAAAATTACGAGAAACATTAAGAATTCTAAAAAGATGAAATCTTGCTTTCCTATTCTGACATTCCTGTCTTCACTAGAAGCTTTGCTCTTCATGGTAAGCAAGTTTCCCAGGACATGTTAAACAGCAAATGCACAGCTAGTACAATCCTGATACAATCATTTGTATCAAAACTGTTGGTGCATGTTCAGCCATGATTGCCCAGGAAGTTTAAGCATAGAACTGGAAAGCCATGTCAATCATGATCTGCTGCCTCCATTGACTGATGTCTGATGCAGATTCATGATTTTGTTTTTCTTTGTCATCCTGAAACCATCAATAGGACAAACAGAAGAGCCCATAACCATCTATTTGAATCCAACAATTAACCAATACATTGCTTAGATTTAAACATGTAAACGAATGAATAGCCACTTGAGCTAGCTGAAGCGGTTGAGTACGTGAGTTGTCTAAAGAACATGTGTAGGAATATATCCATGCATGTCCAACCTCAACTCAAGGATATTATTAGGGAGACACACTACTCTGGACTCACCTCTTAAGGAGTAATGAATACTTTAGAACGCCAGGATAAAGCCTCCGAAGTTTGCGATTCAGTTCTTATTTTCCTTACATAATGCTCCAAAGATTGTGCTTGCTCATTTAAGATATCACTAGACACAGTATCTTCAGCTAGTTTGACTGCTGCCATCTGCGAAACTTGGAAATTCCAACCGACACGTTGTAACTTCCTTGCAAGTTCTTCACCCCCAAGCATCACAAGGCAAACTATTAAAGAGCCAAGCTCACGCTTTGCTCCATCTGTTAGAGACATTCCCTTCAAGTGCTCTACAAGAGCCAATTCCTCCCCAGGGCTACAATATCATTTGATCAAAGGAAAAGCGTCAGAAAAAGGAGATAAAGCAATTTGATAAAAAGAATGGAAAACAAGATACCTTCCAGGTCGAATTTTTCCTCTACTCCTCTGGCGCCTTGCTTCTCTTGCCTTGCTAGTGACAGTTGAAGTCACAGATGCAGTAGAGCCCTTCCTTGTACTGTTCATGAAACAAAGCAACCATTTCATGCAAATCAGGCAGGTATTAAAATGTCAAAGGAGGCATATAATATTGTATTTAGTTTCTTTTTCTTTTTCATGTTTTGAAAAGTGAAAAGGGGTTGCCATA
>CAODLS013031053.1:0-15903 GCA_948243855.1 Flueggea neowawraea
GTATTTAGTTCTGTATAAATATTTGGTATTTAAATGTGATTTCTTATTTACAAGCATTTTATTAATATGAAATTATTGTTTTTAAGAAATTTGGATTTCTACTTTATTATTTGTATTTAATGGATTTAGTTTAGATTTGAAATAAATTAGTTTTAGTTATGTTCTCCGAAACTTATTCGAGATGGGTCAGGCTCCCATAGACAGTTCGTCTCGTACACCGGTCATTGTCCAGAAACGGGTAGTGACATGTTGAGTATAATGTTCACTCAATTATATGTCCATTATTTGATGATCATCATTAATTTGGATCGAGTTTAGTGCAATTAAATTAAGTAAACTAAAATTGAAATTCTATTGAATTTACACTTTTTTAGAATAATATATAATTTTTAAATTATATAAAAATAAAAAAATATTAAAAAAATAATAAAATAATCACTATTTAGTTTTATATGTTCATTAATTTGTATTCTTTATCTAAGTTATTATTACTCTTTGAAAATATGTTAAATATATTAATTATATAATTAATTAATAAATAATTTTTTATTTTTATTATTAATTTAAATAGAGTTGATAAAAATAAATTAAATATATATTTTTTAAAAGTATAATATATTATTAATTAATTTAAATAAAAGTAATGTAATTTATTGGGAGTAGTACGAATATGGCTTTAGTTATTACATAAGTGTTATGATTTTTACCTGAAAATTAATAATAATTGATAATCACGAGGTCTCAACAAATGTTTCTCAACGTTAAAATGTTAACGTTATACAATGCATAAACCCACACCGCCTAAAACACCACCGCCTTTGCTCTTTCTATGTAACAAGAAACATCCACACGCATTTCACCGTGAATTTCAAAGTTTCTCTCTTCAAAGCTTTTTTGTTTCTATAGATCAGAAAATTAGGGTTTTCTTCTTTCTTTCATCTAATGGTTTTTCGTTTCCAATCATCAAATAAAGTCTTCTTCATCTAAAGTCTGTTTTGTTTTGTTTCCATGGTTTCCCTCAAAATTAGTTTTTTTTTCTTGTTTTAAAGTCTCTCTTCTTTTCTGTTTCCTGTGTTTCTTAGATTACTGATTCTTGTTTTCGCAAATCACATTTTCCGGTTTCCATCCATCGGTGAAAATTAGGGTTTTTGAGATTTGTGATTCAAAGTATTGCTTTGCCTCTGCGGTGCCTTGAATAAAATTGGAATGCCCAATAACTATGACTTAATGGGCAATGCAATACTGATAGAATCATGGTTTCCTAAGCATTCTTGTTTTGACAAATCAAAATTCTGGTTTCCATCCCTTTATTTCAAACCATCGCCGAAAATTAGGGTTCTTGGGATTTTTTATTCTAGTATTGCCTTGCCTATCTGCGATGCCTTGAATAAAATTGGAATGCTCAATAACTATGACTGAATGGGCAATGCAATATTGAATCACTAAATTATGGTTTCCTAATTCTTGTTTTGACAAATCAAAATTCTGGTTTCCATCCCTTTATTTGAAACCATCGGTCAAGATAGGGTTTTTGGGATTTTTGATTCTAGTATTGCTTTGCCTTTCTGTTGCCCTTACTCGATGCTCGGAATGAAATTGGGATGCCCAGTAACTATGACGTAATGGGCAATGCAATACTGATAGAATCATGGTTTCCTATTTCTTGTTTTGACAAATCAAAATTCTGCTTTCCATCCCTTTATTTGAAACCATCGGTCAAAATTAGGGTTTTTGGGATTTTTGATTCAAGTATTGCTTTGCCTCTGTATTGCCTGTACTCGATTCTGGGAATAAAATTGGGATGCCCAGTAACTATGACGTAATGGGCAATGCAATATTGATAGAATCATGGTTTCTTAATTCTTGTTTTGACAAATCAAAACTTTGGTTTCCGTCCCTTTATTTTAAACCATCAATATCAATCAAAATTGTGGTTTTTCATCTCTGTTTTTTAACAATCTCAAAATCTCAAGTGGTACTGTCTTTGTCTCTGTGTTGCCTCTGTGCGGTGTCGGAGTAAAAATTTGATTCGTTGATCTTTCTCACTTGACCCTTTGTGATAATGAGACAAAGATGGTACCGATTGATCTAATTATTTTCACCGATTGATCTAAGTATTTTTTGTAAAAAAAAAGATTTTTACCTTGAAATTCCAGCGTGCCCATGTTTTCCTATGTGTGCCATATTCGGAGTAAGAATTGATAATGAAAAGATTTGTTCTCTTCCATTTGTCCCTCTGTTCAATATGAGCGAAGGCAGTGCCTTGTTGTTTGATGAGTTGTGCTCTGGTGCCTAAAATTTCTTGTTTTCGTATGTGCCGCATTCGAGTAAGAATTGATAGTGAAGAGATTTATTCTCTTCCATTTGTCCCCCTCTTGAATATGAGAGAAGGCAGTGCCTTGTTGTTTGATGAGTTGTGCTCTGTTGCCTAAAATTCCTTGTTTTCTTATGTGCCGCATTCAGAGTAACCTACAATGCTTAATGCTTTAATGAAGAGATTTTTTTTCTTCCGCTTATCCCTTGAGTATGAGACGAAAACAGTGCCTTGTTTGATGAGCTGTGCTATGGTGCCTAAATTTCTTGTTTCTTATCTGCCTTATCAGAGGAAAAATTGATAGCCCGATAACCTTGATTTAATGGGCAATACAGTGCTTTAAGCACTACAATATGGAAGGGAAGCCTTTTTTTTTTTTTGAGCTGGAGGGAAGCCATATTGTTAATTAACAAACTTATTCTCTTCTGTTTGTCCCTCTCTTGAGTATGAGACTAAGGGTTGTGCCTTGTTTGATGAGCAGTATTAATGCCTAAAATCTCTTGTTTTCTTATGTGTCTTGTCAGAGTAAAATTGATAGCCCAGCAGCATACAACCCTTGTTTGATGAGCTGTATTAATGCCTAAAATCTCTTGTTTTCTTATGTGCCTTGTCGGAGTAAAAATTGATAGCCCAGTAGCCTTGACTAAATGGGCAATACAGTGCTTAATCAAGCACTATAATAATCAATATTGTAACGAAGAGATTTATTCTCTTCTACTTGTCCCTCTCTTGAGTATGAGACAAAGGTGGTGACTAATTTCTTGTTTTCTTATGTGCCGTATTCGGAGTAAAAATTGTAGCCCGGTAACGTTTTTCTTAATGACCAATACAGTGTTTTAATCTCTAAAATATGAAAGGGAAGCTAGATGAGATATCCATGTTAATGAAGAGATTTATTATTCTCTTCCCTTTCTTGAGTATGATATGAGGCAGAAAGTATTGATGAGCTGTGCAATGGTGTTTAAAATTTCTTGTTTTCTTAATGTGCCTTATTCGAAGTAAGAATTGATGGCCCAGTGACCTTGACTTAATGGGCAATAGCATTAAGCACTACAATATGGAAGGGAAGCTAGATGAAATATCCATATTGTTAATGAAGACTTTTATTCTCTTCTATTTGTTCCTCTCTTGAGTATGAGACGAACAGTGCCTTGTTTGATGAGCTATGCTCTGGTGCCTAAAATTTCTTGTTTCTTATGTGCCTTATTGGAATAATAATTAATAGCCCTTCAACCTTGTCTTGATGGCCAATACAATGCCTCAAGCACTACAATATGGAAAGGAAGTTGGATGAAATAATCCATATTGTTAATGAAGAGATTTATTCTCTTCTACTTGTCCCTCTGTTGAGTATGAGACGAAACAGTCCCTTGTTTAATGAGCTATGCTCTGTTGCCTAAAATTTCTTGTTCTTATGTGCCTTATTGGAGTAACAATTAATAGCCCGGTAACCTTGTCTTGATGGGAATACAATGATTGAAGCACTACAATATGGAAGAGAAGCTAGATGAAAGAACCCATATTGTTAATGAAGAGATTTATTCTCTGCCACTTGTCCCTCTCTTTAACATGAGACGAAAACAGTGCCTTGTTGTTTGATGGCCTATGCACTGTGCCTAAAATTTCTTGTTTTCTTATGTGCCTTATCGGAGTAAAAGTTGGCCAATAACCTCGACTTAATGGGCAATACTATGTAGGGAAGCTAGATGAATACATATTCACTTGTCCTCCCTCTTGATTATGAGACGAAGGTAGTGCCTTTTGTTTGATGGGTTGTGCACTGATGCCTAAAATTTCTGGTCTTATAACCGACAAAGTCATGGTTTTATAAGATTCTCGTCTTAGCAGGTCAATATTAAGTTTTAGTCCCTGTTAACCATTGTTAGATGTGCTGTGCACTGATGCCTACAATTTCTTGTATCATAACTGATGTAGTCATGGATTTAATGGGCAATACAGTGCTTAATGCACTAGAATATGGAAGAGAAGCAAGATATGGTGCCTCCCCTGATCATGATATGGCTTCTTGTTTGAAAGACTATGCTGGTGCCTCTCTCTCAAAATGAAAGAGATTTGTTCCCTTAATGCACTAGAATATAGAAGAGAAGCAAGATATGGTCCCTCCCCTGATCATGATCTGGCTTCTTGTTTGACAGACTATGCTGGAGCCTAACTCTCAAATTGAAAGGGATTTGCTCCCTTTTACTTGTCCCTCCCCTGATTATGATATGATACAAAGATATGGTTGCTTTTTTGATGGACTATACTGATATGGCTTCTTGTTTGACAGACTATGCTGGTGCCTAACTCTCAAATTGAAAGAGAATATGTTCCCTTTTACTTGTCCCTATCCTGATTATGATATGATACAAAGATATGGCCGCTTGTTTGATGGACTATACTGGTGCCTAACTAACAGAACCTGATAAATTCGTGTTTGTATAGTCTGTTAAACAGCCAAGTCCATCTTTTGTCACTGGTTATTCATCTGCTTTTCAACAATAGATTTGTTCTCTTTATTCAGTCCCTCCCCTAATGAGACGAAGATAGTGGGCAAAGATGGTAGGTTGCTGTGTGATGGGCTATTCAACAAGAGAATTTGTTCAGACATTCTTGTTATTGTTCTCGAGGTGACATGTCCCTGATAGAGCCTTGAACATTCTGGGGATTCTTATCTTGTGGTTTTGGTTCCCTGCTCTGGTTATTGTCTACCCAATTGGCCTGAGAGGGTTATGTTTGTGCTTTACAAGTTTCGCTGTAACATCAATTCAGCACATTCAGTTTTGTCTGAATCATTTTGCTGTTAATGTTTATCTTGGACCCACTGAGAGGGATTGATTGGTTTGAGAAACAGACCAGTGGAACTTAGATATTTTGTGCCCATTTGGACAGATTGGTTCCATGGTGGATATTTCAATTTCAGCTTGAACATTATTTGTTTCCAAGGTTGCCTCGGTGCCAATTAAGAGAAGTTTCTCCATTGGTGCAAGAATTATGCAAGGAGCAAATTTGTCTTTCGGGAGTTAAAATTGATGAGTTAAGCATAGCCTAGTAACCTCGACAACATTTAATACCTTTTTTGACATTTGTGCCTAAAATTTCTTGTATCAATTAAAATCTGGATTTTCTAAGATTTCTGATTTGAAAAGTTGGTGGGTTGTTGCTTGATGGCCTATACAAACGTGGCACCAAGATAAATTCACGTATTGGTGGCTGTATTTACTTGCTTCGTAGGCTGATGAAGAGAAAATTCTCTCATGTCCTTCCCTTTCAAAAAAGGCCTTGTTACTTTTGGCAAGCTTATTTTTTATTGTGCTATACTTGGTCTTTTGAGGCACTCATTGGACATTGGTTTCGGCTGATTAATACAATAGGTGAGTAAAGTCTGTCCTTACTGGAAATACTACGAAGTGCCTTGTTGTTTGATGGCCTATGCACTGGTGCCTAAAACTTCTTGTTTTCTTATGCGCTTTATCGGAGTAAAATTGATAGCCCGATAACCTCGACTTAATGGGCAATACTGTGTAGGGAAGCTAGATGAATCCATATTCACTTGTCCCTCATCTTGATTATGAGACGAAGATAGTGCCTTTTGTTTGATGGGTTGTGCACTGGTGCCTAAAATTTCTGGTCTTATAACTGACAAAGTCATGATTTTCTAAGGTTCTTGTCTTAGCAGGTTAAATATTTAGTCCCTGTTAACCGTTGTTAGATGTGCTGTGCATTGGTGCCTAAAATTTCTTGTCTTATAACTGACGAAGTCATGGATTTAACGGGCAATACAGAGCTTAATGCACTAGAATATAGAAGAGAAGCAAGATATGGTCCCTCCCCTGATTATGTTATGGCTTGTTGTTTGATAGACTATGTTGGTGCCTAATTTGTTTCCTTTCACTTGTCCCTCCCTTGATTATGATATGATACAAAGATATGGCTTGTTTGATGGACTATACTGGTGCCTAACTCTCCACAGAACCTGATAAATTCGTGTTTGTAAGTCTAGTAAACAGCCAAGCCCCGTCTTTTGTCACTGGTTATTCATCTTCCTTTCAACAAGAGATTTGTTCTGTTTTTTAGTCCCTCCCCTAATGAGACGAAGATAGTGGACAACGATGGTAGCTTGTTGTGTGATGCGCTATTCAACAAGAGAATTTGTTCAGACATTCTTGTTACTGTTCTCAAGGTGACATGTCCCTGATAGAACCTTGAACATTCTGGGAATTCTTATCTTTTGGTTTTGGTTCCCTGCTCTTGTTTATTGCCTGCCTAATTGGCCTGAGAGGGTTATGTTTGTGCTTTACAAGTTTTGCTGTGACATCAATTCAACACATTCAGTTTTCTCTGAATCATTTCGCGGCTGATGATTATCTTGGACCCTCTGAGAGGAAATGATTGGTTTGAGAAACAGACCAGTGAAACTCTGGATATTTCATGCCCATTTGGATGGATTGGTTCCATGGCGGATATTGCAATCTCAGCTTGAACACCATTTGTTTCCAAGGTTGCCTAGGTGCCAATTACAAGAAGCTTCTCCATTGGTGCAACAATTATGCAAGAAAGCACAATTTGCCTTGTAGGAGTTAAAATTGATGAGTTAAGCATAGCCTAGTAACCTTGACGACATGCAATACCTTTTTTAACACTTGTGCCTAAAAGTTCTTGTATCTATCGAAATCTGCATTTTCTAAGATAGATGATGTGAAAACAGAAAGTTGGTGGATTGTTGCCTGATGGCCTATACCAATGCTAGTGTTGTAGATGCTACAAATGTCTAAGGGCACCAAGATAAATTCGCAATTTGGTGGCTGGATTTACTTGCTTCGTAGGCTGACTGATCAAGAGAATTTTCTCTCATGTCCCTGTTCTCATGTCCTTCCCTTTCAAATAATGCCTTGTTATTTTTGGCAAGCATATTTTTTAGTGTGCTATACTTGGTCTTTTGACGCACCTAATGGACATTGGTTTCATTTTTGCATATTTTTTTCATTTGGTCAGTGAGATTTTCTTGTTCCTCGAAGCAAAATAATACCAGATGGTGGCTTGTTGGTTTCTCATCGGCGATAATTCTCTATCTTTACTCACTAGTTGCTCTAAAAAATTGATCTCTCATTGTCTGATTTATGCAATAGTAGTTCTGTCTTGACCCTTCCCTAGCTAATGTCGGCGAGTAAAGTCTGTCCTTACTGGAAATACTAAGCTGTACAAGGGAACCGGGATAATTTGTGTTAATTCTTGAAACTCAGAAGTTTTCTTGAGAATGCAACAATGTCGTCAATGGAGTACTTGATGAAGGTTGAAGAGTCAAGGCCTGCAAGTGGTGATGGACCTTCTCCTGGTCTTTGCTTATAGGAGCATTTACGCCAAAGAGGACTTCTTGAAGTCCCTGATGGATTGGAGTCTCCTTGGCAGTTCTTAAGGTAATAACTTATTAGTCTTTTATTTTTCATTATTTTTTATCGTTAAATGTGTGGTTGCGTTTCTTTTTTTTTCTGGGAAATGTTTTTGTGCTTCTTTTGTTTATTTCTGGGTTATTACATATGATGCTTTTTTTTTTGGTTCTTGAAAATGCATCTTTTATTCGCATCAGCCATGTTTAGTTGCAAAGCTCTATCTTTAGCTGGGAAGTAGCTCTATAAATTTGCTTCTTGTGGTGGCTAATACATTAGAAGTTTTGTTCAGTTCATTGATTGTTTTCTAATTGTTGTGGAAGCAAAAAATGATGGTGGTTTTTTGTTTTAACTGGCCAAGCCTATGCGAGTATTTAAGGCACTACTATATGGAGTGGAACAAAATAAATTTGTAGTTGTGTAGCCTTATTATACAATGATATGCTATGTGCAGTCTCTGTGACGCTTCAGATTATATTTTCAATCATCTGTGTCGGCTCTAAAATTGCTATATTTTGGCATTTTTCCTGAGTTGCAATGTTTTGATATTTGTCTTTGTTTCTTAAGTTGGTTGATGATTGAACATTTTGAAGAATGACTTTTAGTTTTCATCTATCTTTTTATAGGCAAATGAATAATAGAATTGTTCTCTTTCTCTTAATTGTTGCGTTTCTAATCTAAGAGAAAAAGAAAAGAAGATTGGTGGCTTGATGTTTAAAGGTCTATGCCAGTGCTTAAGCCACTACAGTATGGAGGAAAAAAAGGTAAATTTGTGATCTCTTCAACTTATCATGCAATGAACTACCATGTTGTATTGATTAAAAACAAAACAGCTACGATTAGGTCTCTATGGAGTCTTGCTAACATTATAATTTCAATATCATGCAATGAACTACCATGTTGTATTGATTAAAAACAAAACAGCTACGATTAGGTCTTTATGGAGTCTTAACTAATATTATAATTTCAATCGTTTGCTTTGGGATGGTCATCCATGTGTGTGGATTGCGAATTTTGAATTTTTTCAAAAAGTTGTTAAGTTACTACAACAAATCGTTTGTGGCAATATTGCTGTGTAGTTGCCTCATTATTCTGGAGTGGTGCATTGTTGCCTAATGTTCTGTACTAATGCTCTGCAACTTATCATGCAATGAACTACCATGTTGTATTATTAAAAACAAAACAGCTACGATTAGGTCTCTATGGAGTCTTACTAACATTATAATTTCAGTCGTCGGCTTTGGGATGGTCATCCATGTGTGTGGATTGAGAATTTTGAATTTTTTCAAAAAGTTGTTAAGTTACTACAACAAATCGTTTGTGGCAATATTGCTGTGTAGTTGCCTCATTATTCTGGAGTGGTGCATTGTTGCCTAATGTTCTTTACTAATACTGGTGCTTGAGGCCCTACAATGGTCCGGGGAAACCAACATTAATTTTTTTTAGCTGACCTGTTATACAATGACTTCTATGTTTATATCCCTATGGCGTATCATAAAGATCATATTTTCAATATCTTTGCATTGGCTCCATATTAGTTTGTTTATGTGGTGTGTCTAAAATGCTTTGTTTTGATGAATGCTACTATTTTAGGTGGGAGAATCTTTACGAGAAATCATTTAGTCTTGTGTAAAGCAATTCCTTTGTTCTTGACCAGATTCTTAAAGTGCTGTCAAATTAGTACACCAAGTCTATGGTGTCTTATAGATATAATAATTTCAACTCTGTCCATTGGCTTCATTGGACCTTTTTGTTTTTGCGGTTTCTGTGAATTTCCTTGTTTTCTTCAGTTGCTTATACCTATTTGATATGCACATTTGCATTTCTGTTAAAACTATAATGGTTCTGTAATTGATTTCTGATATACTATTAGGAACAAATTGTCTTCGGTTTTTTGTTTGCTTTACTGTGGTCGCTTTAGTCTCAATTGTTCCCTTTTGATTCTGGTATATTGTTGCCTTCTTATTCTGGAAGTAGGAATGGTAATAAATGGTGGTGGGTTCTTGTTTAATAATACTGATGCTTAATGCACTTAAATGCGGAAGAGAATGGAGATGAGATAGTATTTATTTATATAGCCTGTTTATTAAGCTGTGTATCGGGTTTTGATGGTTCTATACCATGTCTAATACTCTGCTGCAAATACACAGATGGGTTTTATTTTGCTCTTGCGCCTGCTGATGAATATTCTATACTTGGATCATATCTGTGTTCTTTTCTCTCTATTTTTGTGCCAGTGCATTTGGTTCAGGCCATATGGATTGGAGATTTTTATCAGAATTTGCTTAATGGTCTGTTTTTATGTTTTGATTCAAAAACGAGGCTGATTGTTGCTATTCTAACAATAGTGCTTAAGGCGCTACAATGTGCAGAGGAACCTAAATTAATTCATGTTTGTGTAACTTGTAATACAATGAACTGCTCTATTTCTGTTCCTTGTCTGTCTCGGAAATATTTTTCAGTTGTTTGCATTGGCTCTATGATAGCTCTATTTTTTTTTTAATGTCTGAACTGACACCGATCTGATGTATTGTACTTTTTTGGGTTGGTAGTATCTTCTTTGCTAGTATGATTATTGAAACTCTGCTTCGTGTATGGTTTTTTCACTCGATTTCTGATACTCTGCTGCAAATATGTTACTTATTTTTATCATTGCTTTTAAGCCTGCTGACGAAGATTCTATTGTTGAACATTGTAAAGATTTTTGATGAGAAAAATACAAAATATTTATTCAAACTAACTTTCAGACTCAGAACTTGATTCTCTAGTTGTAGCTTGGTTTAATTGCCCTAAATTTACTGTCTTATTCTAGAAATAAAAGTAAAAGATATATTGGTGGGTTCTTGTTTAATGATTCTCTTAGGTCATTTCCAACCCCAAACTCTATTTTTAACTCTAAAAATACAGCATACAATAAAATCGTCTCCGACTCACAATTCTATTTCCATCTCTAAAAAAGAATATTCTCAAAATATTCTTTCAAATTTTATTTTTTATAATTATTTTTTCACAAATTAAATATAAACTTAATTCTTTTTTATTATTTATTAAATAAGATTAATCATAAAATTTATTTTTAATTAAAAATTAATAATAATATTTTTTTAGTTAAGTATCAATAATAACAGTATATTTTTAATTAAATATAAGTTAAAATTAATCGTAATACATTTTTAATTAAGAATTAATAATAAAGAATTAATATCAAAATTGAATATATACATATATGAAGGTAAAAAAAATAGAGTTGCAACAGTGCACTTCTAAATTTGGAGGTATACTGTAGCAAACTCTAAATATAGAGGTGGAAATAGAAGTGAGTTGGAGTGAATTTTTCTCCAAAAATGAATTTTTCTGGGTTGGAGATGCTCTTAAGGCGCTTCAATACAGAAGCAAAAGGAGATAAGACAGTATATGTAGCCTATTACACAGCGAAGCCCTATGTTGCTCAGTCAAAGTGAGTGTGTTTACCTTTTTTTCAATGTTATCTGGTTTGATTCAAACTGCTATTAGTGTTTCCAAGTTCTCTTGTGTTCAACCTTCTTGTATTTCTATATGGCGTTCTGATCTGCAAGAAATTTGATTAAACTAGGAGGAGAAAGAAATAAGTACCGTAATTTCTTCTTGACATGATCTATATGAATTTTGTTTTTCTTTTCTTATGTGCCTCCCTCATCTCAGTAGTTGCCTTGTTATTCTAAAAGCATAAAGATGGTTGATTATTGTCTGATAATTTGGTTAAATTAATACCCTTGTTTAGGCCCTACAAGGGAACCAAGATTAATTCGTATTTGTGTAGCTTATTATGCAATGAACTGCTGTGCTTGTGTGATCGTGTTCCTACTCTCGGAAAGATTATATTTTCAGTTGTCTGTAGTGGCTCTATGATAGTTGCATGTTTTTGGTTTGGCTGAATTGCAATTTCCTGACGTATTCTATTTTCTTTGTTTGGTTAGAGCTTCATTTCTTTACCAGTGTGTTTATTGAAGTCATTTATCAGATTGCGATGGTTCTATGCCATCTCTAGTGCTCTACTGTAAATACACATGCTTTTTATTGTTGCTCTTTCGCCTGCTCAAGAATATTCTATACTTGGATCAAATCAGTCTTCTTTTCTCTCTAATTTTGTACCAGTGCATTTGATTTAAGACCATACCGAATGGAAAGTCTTTATCAGAAATTGCTTAATGGTCTATTTTTGGTTGATTGTTGCCATATTAATATTAGTGCTTGAGGCACTACAATGTGCAAAGGAACCTAGATTAATTCATGTTTGGGTAGCTTATAATACAATGAACTGCTATATTTTTGTTCCTGCTTTGTATCGGAAATATTTTTAAGTTCTCCATTGTCTCTATTTTTTCGGTTTGTCTGAGCTGCACTGTTGTGATGTACTCACTTTCTTGGGTTGGTAGTATCTTCTTTACTTGCATGATTATCGAACCTATGCGTTGTGTATATTTTCGTACTCGATTTCTGATACTTTGCTGCAAATACTAGTTATTTTTATCGTTGCTTTTAAGCCTACTGACAAAGATTCTATTGTTAAGCTGAGTTGATACTACCGGTGCTTGTTAAGCTGAGTTGATACTAAGACGAAGATTCTATTGTACTATCGGTGCTCGTTAACTGAGTTGATACTAACATTTTTTGATTAGTGACAAATATTGTTAACAATGGAGCATTGGCGGTTAAATCAACTTCTTGCTAGTTTTCACAATAATGAAGTTCAATTAATGATAAAAACACATATTGATCTCTAGCTCTCATCACTTCCTTGGCATGTGATCCTCTAGCATGATTAGTTGCATTTTACCTGTGGACTTTAATTCAGACCGTCTTGGTTGGAGAATCTTTATCAGAAATCTTAATGGTGTGTTTTTACTGACTGATATGTGGTTCATTTGTCTTTTTACCAATTTTTTGTCTTCAACTTTGTTCAACAATACATGAACATAGCAAAAATTTTCGATAAAAAGAAGTTCTATCCAAACAAATCTTCAAATGTGAAATTCGATTCGCTAGTTAATTGCACTAGATTTACGCCAGATGATGCATGTTGAACTGAGGTCAACATCCATTACCATATTTTAGTTGTTGCCCATTTGTCCTGGTATACTGTCTTTTCTTATTCTGGAAATAAGAATAAAAAATATTGTATTTTCTATATGATGTTCTGTATTCTGCAGAAGTTTGATTAAACTAGAAGGGCGGGGAAGAAATAGCTATCGTGATTTCTTGTGACATGATCTATATGAGATTAGTTCTCTTTCTTCTTATTCTGGAAGCATAAATATGGTAGATTGTTGATTGATTGAATGAATACTAGTGCTTAGGCTTTATAGGCAACCAAGATTTATTCGTTATGCAATGAACGACTTCGTTTCTGTGATTGCGTTCTTACTTTCTGTCTTGGAAAGATTGTTTTTTCAATTCTGTGTTGGCTCTATGATAGCTGTGGTTTGTGGTATGGCTGAACTGCAATTTCATGATGAATTCTACTTTCTCAGTTTGGTCAGAGCTTCAGTACTTTACCAGTATGTTTATCGAAACTGTGTATTGGGTTGCGATGGTTCTATACTCTTTCTCTAATACTCTGCTTCAGATGTACACATGATTTTTGTGGGTTACTCTTCCTCCTGCTGATGAATTTTCTATACTTGATAATATCAGTGTTCTTTTAGCTTAGTATCTGAGTCGTGCTTCATGCAAAATTGTTGTTTTTCGGAACAGATATTAGCAGTTTTTCCTCTCCAAACGCTTCTGAGATGTTTGAACCTTTGCTCAAAAAGTCTGCTCATGGCCAACGTGCCAACTATTCTGTCAACTTTCTTCTTGTGTTTCTTCTTGTATCTCTTGTCGTTTCCATAGCATGATCATTCAACATGATTAGTTGCATTTTTTACTAGTGCATTTGATTCAGTCCATACGGATTAGAGAATTCTTATCAGGATTTTTTTTTTGATGAGTAATTCTTATCAGGAATTGCCTAATGGTCTATTTTTATTGATTGATTTGCAGTTCATTTGTCTTTTTTCTTTTCTATGAAGCGATTTTCTGTCTTCAATTATGTTGAAGAACACATGAACGTTACCAAGGTTTTTTATAAAACAAAAGTTTCATTCAAACAATAGTGCAAAGTGCTCATTTTCTCAACAATATATAATCTCTTGTTAAGTCTATCATGTCAATGAGATTCAGACATCTTAGCTTTTGTACTGATGTTCTACCGTTCATACATGCCTGATTGAATTATGCGTTTTCGTGAGAATTTTTGTCATCGGGGATCACTGGTGACAGATTCTTGTATTTCTTCAAGAGGGCGTCCTTTGGTCTCTGGTACCAGCTTTGCAATGAACAGAACTCCAGCGCCAGAAATGACAGCATATGTTAGGAATGTTGCTGAATCGACCGGTTCAGATCAGAACAGTGGTATCCAACCCAATGTCATCAGGCCAAGGTGATGTATGGCAGTGAAAAGGCTTTACCTGCTGAGCTCCATTCAAATAGGAAGTTGAAGGTGTATGCTATAACCCATGAAGAAAGCCAGTTCACTAAACTGATAAGGCTTCCTGCAGCTCCTTTTACGTTTATAGGGAAAATCTGAAATCAAAATCATGTTACAATCTTGTCAATTTTCGATTTTTTTTTGGTTGGAAGAAATGAAGACAGATGGGGAGAGAGAGAGTATTATACCTGACATTATAATCCATGGTATTCCTCCAAGGCCGAATTCGAGAGAACAAGGTACACCTATTTGAGAAATAACCAGAACAAGTGCAACATGTTCAACTATATATTCCTATTTCTATAGGAGGGTTCTAGTATTGTTTTTAGAGCTAACGAGCTGATGTTCGATAAACATGAGGATACGGAAGTCTGACTTAAGAAGTTTGATTACCAATACACCAATGAGTGCTAATACCGGAGTCAGATGCTTCCACAGAGAGATCCTGGTCATGATTGATTGCATACTTGTTAAAAATACAATCAATGACAGAAAATGGGAAAAAAGGCGGTAGATATCAATTTTGCTGAAACCTGAGAGAAAAATGAGAATGCTGTGATGACACAGCCTAAGCATGTTCCAGTTGCTGATATCTGCAAACAATGCAATAATTCAGTATTAGTCTTCAGATCTAATCAGAAACAGTATTTAGTCTTCTGTTGAGTAGAACTAATGGACAGTTTTGTCTGCTTTTTCGTACCAGCAAAAGTGGTCTCCTTCCTGATTTGTCCATTAACAGTACTCCTAAAGTTGACATAATTATCTGCAGATGTTTTTTAATAGCTCTTAGAAACAGATTAACGAGGAGACTATGAAGATTGTACGGATATGTGACAAAAAGACCTGAACAACTGCAGCTGCTATAGTACCAATAGTGCTGGAGAAACCTGTCATTAGCCAAAAAATTCGTGTTTAAGGGAACCCTTTTCAACGAGTATTAAACACATCAGAATATTCGTTGGTTTTACCCGCTGAATCAAATATTTCGCTGGTGTAGAAGGAAAAAGCACTGAGCCCTACAAGTTCCTGGAATAGCATCAGTCCAACTCCAACCTGAAAAGATTCACTTAGAACAGCATACAGTAACCTGTAAAAGGATGATCAAACCTAATATTATCAGTTGTTCAGGCTTACGGTGATTGGATAAGCCTATTTCCACTGGAAAAGGTTCAGAATTCCGTCTTCCGAGATCCCATGAAGGTATTCTGTGTAATCCTGATGAACATATACAGAAGAATTCTTTATTCAAGGTCCAAGAAAAAAAAAACTTGTAAGTTCTGTTTTACTTTGATATTGTCTGCTTCTAGAGATATATTCGCATTCTTTCCTCGAAGTCGTTGCAGGGAAGATTCAAATTCTTTCAAGCGACCAACTTTTGCCTGCAGAAAATCACAGACTTCACTTTGGACTAATTCATATCGTTCCACGTTAAACCTGAACTATTGCAGCTGAGAAACATGGCAAGACTTACCAACTACCTAGAAGACTCTGGGATGATAAATAAACCTAGAAGCTGAAGCAGAAATGGGACAATTCCTGAAGATGGAAGTAGCTAAAAATTAGTACAGTTTTGTTAAGTTTAAGAAACTTTGATCAGAATCAGGAACATGTTTCAGAAGATACTTAAGTTACCTATCATTGCCAATGTCCGCCACTGAACCAGAGAACCAATCAGAAGGGTAACTGCTTTTCCC
>CAODLS013031381.1:0-20668 GCA_948243855.1 Flueggea neowawraea
AAGTCACGTACTTGATGGCATAAAGAAGAATAAACTATTCATAGAGTTTTATCTTCATAAAACAGATAATATTTCATAGAAATGAAATGCTTCTTTATTAAATAATTGAATGACAATGCACATTAATGATTGGACTAGGGCACAATTCTAACATCAATGGTGATCAACATTAAGTTCCTTTTGTGTTTTGAAGATGCGCAAAACATTTGAGTTGAAGCAAAACACGTTGGAAAGCTCAGAATTGCGAATCAAACCACTGCAAGCTGATCAATGTACGTTATACGTGTGCAACGTACGTCGAAGAATCCACAACGTACATTATAGAGTCAAAACGTACGTCATAGTTAAGGGCAACGTATGTGACAAGTGTACAACGTACGTAGACATGGAGCTGAATGCAAACAGAGGCTACTGGATGTTTAACAACGTACGTCATACATTCACAACGTACATAGTGAAGTCACAACGTACGCAGAGGAGATTCAACTTACGTCATCTGGAGATGTGGCTATGATTAACGTACGTCACGGAAGATCAACGTACGTGAAGCTGAAGAATTTGCAAACAACGTACGTAGCGTGTTTACAACGTACATTATATTTGTCCCTAAAGGCTGTAACGGCTATAAACAGTCTACAACGACTAGTTTCTCAACACCAACGGTCAAATGGCTTGGAAAAGCTATAAATACATCAAGGAAGGGCAGAAAACAGTTGATGATCGTATGGATTCAAGGCCAAAATGTTTTTATCTTTCCATCACCCCCAAAACACCAAAATCAAGCTAGAGAGAAAATCAATATCATTGTGTAAACACATGTACCCTATATTAGAGCTTTCTTTTTTTTAAATTTTTTTGTAAACACTTTGAGAGTGTGGGGAAGGTTGGTTGTGAACCTATGAAAAACAACATTGTAATGGCCTTAGAGGTTTGAGCCGTAATCAACCTTAATGGCCTTAGAGGTTTTAGTCGTAATCAAACTTGTTGGCTTTAGAGGTATGAGCCGTAATCAACCTTGTTGGTCTTAGATGTTTGAGCCGTAATCAACCTTGTTGGCCTTAGAGATTTGATCCGTAATCAACATTGTTAGCCTTAGAGGTTTGAGTCGTAATCAACCTTGTTGGTTTTATAGGTATGAGCCGCAATCAACCTTGTTGTAAGGCGTTGTTGGATTGAGCCGTAATCAATCTTCATTATTAGTGGAAAACCTAAGTGAGACTTAGGTAGTGGACGTAGGCATGGTTGGCCGAACCACTATAAAAATCTTGGTGTTGTTTTTCTCGGCTCACTCCAACTCGCTTCCACTCTCCAAACTCAACCAAGGCATCCCCGAAAAATTCTCCAACAACATTATTGGCTTCTCTCTGTAGAGTGACTTGGGTCGGTATTTGGGTGTCCCACTCTTCCACCAACGTGTGATAAAGCAACTTACCAACCCCTTATTGATCGAGTAATTAAAAGACTATCATACTGGTAAGCCAAAAGTCTATCCTTGGTGGGGGAGACTCACATTAGTGCAGGCAGTGATTGCGACTATCCCCTTGTATGCAATGCAGACCACATACCTGCCTGCTGATACTCTAGCACAAATTGAAAAATTATTCCATAAGTTCTTGTAGGATGCCAATGGTAGAGATAAGAGAGTAAGCCTTGTTAGCTGGGATAAAGTGTGCCAACCAAAGGAGAATGGAGGTCTGGGGCTTAGAAGACTTAAGGAGATAAATATTGCGTTGCTAATGAAACTTGGTTGGTATTTAATCTTCCAACCAAACTTGTTGTGGGTGAGTATTGTTAAAGCTAAATATATGCAAAAAATGACTGGTATTTCGGAGAAGCTCCACCAGAGAAATGGGTCATGGCTTTGGCGCGAGATTTGTAAAGTATGGCACTTTTAGGAAAGGAATTCGGTGGGCAATACTTGATGGTAAAACAGTTTGATTTTGGTTAGACAATTGGGTTGGGACACAACTGTTGGTGGAAATGGTGTTGGGCGATGTCAATCCTGATGACATCCACTTGCCAGTGCATGACTACACTAACGGAGGAGGTGAGTGGGTTGTACACAGGTTTGAGATCCTACTGCCTTATACTATTTTATCTTTGATTTCAGGTACCAAAGCTCCGAAAAGTACGACAGGTAGTGATGTTGCCTATTGGAGAATGATAGATTTAGGTGACTTTACTGTTAAATCGGCTTATCAAATACATTGTGAGGCCGAATGGGCCCCTAGTGAGCTATACTGGATTAATATGTGGAAGCGTAAGATTCCCCAGCGTATCAGAACTTTCTTGTGGCTGGTGTTTCATAAAGCTCTCATCACCAATAAGCAACATGTGAAGAGACACCTTGCCGCTAACCCGAAGTGTGATATTTGCTATGATGTTGAAGAAAGTTGGGAACATGTTTTGAGGGATTGTGTGGAAGCCTAAAGTGTGTGGGCAGACCTACTTCGAGATGATAAGCTACAAGATTTTTTCAACAGTGAACCAGATTGATGGATGAAGCACAATCTCACTGATGATAAAATTTACAGTAACCAAGTTCCTTGGAACATTATGTTCAGTGTGGGTTGCTGGCTCGTATGGAAATGGAGGAATGAGTGTATATTCCAATCGAAACATAATGGACCCAAAGCCAATCAGGTACGCATTATTGCTAGCAAGTATTTTTGTTTATGTAATTTATTGCAGGTCAGGAACCAACAGATACACAAAGTGCCGACTGAAGTGGGTTGAGAACCACCCATCCATAGTTATGTCAAACTCAATACTGAAGGGGCGGTGATTGGGAGAGGAGGGATAACGGCTGCTGGTGGGGTGATTAGAGACGATAATGGATGCTGAGTTCAAGGTTTTGCCTATAACATTGGTAGTTGTTTAGTGGCGATGGATGAACTGTAGGGACTCTACTCTGGTTTGAAACTTTGCTGGGATAGCAACTGGAGGAAAATTCAGGTAGAGTCTGATAGCCTTATTACGGTGCAATGGATTAAAAAGGAGAGACCAGTGCTGAATCAGTACAAGTCTTTAGTTTTGGCAATTCAGAGCCTGATGAATCAACATTGGCTTGTATAAGTTGCCCATGTGTTTCGAGAGTGTAACACTGTGGCAGATGGTCTGTCCAAATTTGCCTATAAGTTGACTAATGGTAATCATTTCTTTAATGAAGTACCTACAGAAGTTAGAGACTTGCTACATAAAGATGCTATGGGAGCCAGATATATCAGGCAAGTGTAGTAACTGGTATTTATTTTTTAGTTTCTTTGTTAGGTTGAATATAGGATGTTCCTTTCTTGCTCTAGTTGTTTCGAATGGCAGTCCTCTCTCTAGCTATGTTTTTGTATTTTGTGTCTTTGTGGTGTCTTTTATTTTGGTTGATGATTTGGCCTCTTTTTGTAACCACGGTATTTCTCTTTTATAAGTGAAGGTTGATTAATAAAACTGAAGAGGTATCACCCTCTTTATTAAAAAAATAGAAATTTAAGTTCTTATTCACTTATCCCAACTTTGGAAATTCCTTTTTCCAAAAAAGTGACGTCTTGGATTCGAATTTGTTACCATGACATCTTCTTGCTCTCCTATTGGGACATAGCCTTTGAAGGTTTCATGATATTTTATAAAGATTCATTTCCTACCTCTTGAGCTTAACTTTCCATTTTTGCTAGAGGTGTTATGGGTGCAGGTTGCACAACCCCATGACCTCAAGTAACTTAGGCCAAGCTTGTGACTTGTCCACATTCATAAGGTGTAGTGGGTACGAATTTGGTTAGAATACTATTTGGGATGTAAGCAGCTGTTAACAACATGTCTCCCTAAAAAGATATTGGTAAGTTGGTTTCTGCTATCATTATTCTTATCATGTCAAGGAGTATCCTATTTCTCATTTTCACTACTCTGTTTGGTTGTGGCGTCCTAAGGATTGACAATTACTTTTTTTAATTTTCTTTTCATCACGTAGTGTCTTGAATTTGTCAAAGAGATATTCCTAACCATGATCAATTCTTAAATCATTGATTTTTTAGTCTAATTGATTCTCGACTAGACTCATAAATGTATCAAAGCAACTTAACGCTTTAAACTTTTAGGAAATCAAGTAGATGTGACCATATCGTGTATATTCATCTATGAATATGATGAAGTAGTAAGCTTCATGTCATGCTCTCACATTCAATGGCCCACGAACGTGAAAATGGATAAGTTGCAATAGTATTTAGCTAGAGTTGTTTTTTGAATGGTTTCCTCACTAGTTTTCTCTTAAGGCAATTCTGGCATGTTGGTAACTCAGTGTTTCGCAAATTACCCAACAGATAAGTCTTGGCTAGAGGAACCATACGGTCTTGGCCAATATGGATGAGCTTAGCATACTATAGATTAACATCGATCATATGAGTTGACAAAGAAGTAATATAAGAAAAACTAGGATCTTTGTTATTAAAATCTCTAATTCCATCACAATGAAACCATCCATAGAAAAACCAAACTATAATAAGTACCACTCAAAAATAAATCAACTTTATCATCCATAAAACGTAAACCAAATCCATGTTTCATTAAAGTCATAACAGAAAGTAGGTTCCTTCATATCCAGAGCATTCATGTAGCAAAAAGGTTCAGCCACCGTGTAAGGTGAGCATGCACTTGCCTATGCCTTTGACCTCTACTTTAGCATTATTCTTAACGTAAATCCATTTTGTTGCTTGTAGGACTCATCAGAATTGAAAAAATGTATCACATTCCTTACTTATGTGGTCTATCGCTCCTAAATCAATCACTCATTGAGGATGTAATTCTGTTAGGTATATGATACTTGATACACAAGCAAGACTTAAACAACAGTAAATATTTTGTACCTTGTTAGGAGCAATGCAGTTCTTTGCAATGTGCCCCCACTGTTGGCAATTATAGCATTTCATTTTAGAAACACCAAATTTGCCCTTGGAGTTATTCTTCTTTTGTCCCTTTGGTTTCCCTTTTGCCTTGAGCTCTCATTCCTTGTTCTTAAAGAAGAATGCCCTTTATTTCCTCTTCATCTTACTGGATTTGGAGACCTAGACTTAGACATATAAGTCTCAACGTTGATCTTAATGGCCATTAGACGTTCCTCCTCGAGCTCAAAATCACGCATAATATCATCTAATATATTAATGTTAGAAGCATGTATTAAGCACAGCTTGATATAATCCGAACTGCTCGACAAGGAATGAATCACAACGTGGACTTTTTTCTCCTTGATCAACTTATATACTAGTCATTTATTTCAAGTGCTTCTTCATTATATAATTAGGATGTCTCTGGTATGTGTCAAACTTGATAGTCAAAGACCAGAACTTAGTCAATGACATACCGCCAAACTTCTCCTTCAACACAGTTCAGAGATCCTTGGCAAATTAATAGCCTTTGAATTAATTAGCAATATCATCATCCATTTCATTGAACATGACAACACGAGCAACAATGTTTTTCTTTTTCCAAACTATATAAGTCTCATGTCCACGCCTATATTGTATGGAGATGCCCTTTCTGGGTTCAACCATAGTCAACTCCAAGGGATTATGAGCTTCTTGATCTTCAAGTACATACTAGAATTTTATAGCCCAAATCTCATAATTGTCACCATTCAGCTTATTTTCTTTTTCATTCAGTGACAGTTGATTTGAAAGTAGTACACATATTGAATAGATAATCTATTAAACAAATTTGTCCTCAATAAGGAGATACAACAATACACAAGCATTTACTATCCATCCAGAAATCAAACTAGTGTAACTAATTATGCAAATTTTGAATCAAATAGCCTACTAAGTGTTCTACTACCATCTCAGTCTTAATAATTAATTACATTATATTCATTTCCAAGGATAGTAAATAATCCTTAACCCAACTTATAGGATTTGGTCTCTAAGTTGTCATAAATTAGGGTCTATATTGGTTATTACATTTAAGAGTCCATATATAATTAAACATGCAATAATATAGCAATATTCAACACAATAAATGGCTTAAAAAATCAATAAATGTAACTAAAAACATTTATTATCTCAATGTAGATATAAATGTTAACTATTTAATATCAAACAAACCAATAAGCTCAGTAAACGAGCAAACACCTGAGACATATCCAAAATAATCAAATCTTAAGACCAATTGATGACTGATAGTCTTATTCACAACTCTTAGTGACTGAGCAAATAAATAATTAAAGGAAAACATTGTCTTTGGGAGTGACCCCATCACCTCATCCCTCAATTCCTCGGGTAGAGTATATGTCAAGACTCCAAGCCAATAACATTGGATCTCATGGACACTCCTAAGGACCATGAGCAAGTTCAGCTCCATACATCTCAACATGCCTCTCCCGACAAGGCGACGTAGGAACTCCCTCAAAGCATTCTTATAGCTCTCCTCGTCTGTGGAAATCTCAAACATTGCTCTACGGCAAATTGGAGAAGAAATTCAAGACAAGGTCTATTATGCCCTCAATATCGGTACCCCACTTAAAGCCACCTTTTTAGAAAAATTCGTAAATGCCATTATTCATGTGAACAATATGCACCATAACCCCATCATTGTTATCTCTACGGATCCTAGGGTCCATCTTAATTTTCATGAGATCATACTCCATACAATTCAATTCAGCCTTTTGGGCTGGAGTCTATGTGGTGTTTGGATCCTATGTGACATGTACATGTGGCAGTGACATGGCAGTCTATGTGGTAGAAGTGAACATGTGTCACTTCCTTACTTTTCCATGTGTACCTCAGGTGACCCGATCAGCACTGACATATGGTGATGATGTGGCTTAAATGCCACGTGTCAGCATGTGGGTGGTCCATATGTGTTGACACGTTGACAAATGGTGAGTATTGGTTTGTCCACATGGCGAGCCTAAACCAATAAAGAGCTCCACGTCAGCCCTAGCAACGTGTGCAGTAACAGAGATAGGCTCAGCCACTATTGTGCTTTAGTGTTGGCTAGTGTAAGCCACACACCACCTTCCTAGTGGATTTCGGCCACCAAAATTTGGTAGTCTAGGTTTTAGAGCCTTTTAAGTTCACTAGGATGGTCAGATTCTCGAACTTCGCACTTCAAATTTTTGGTCTCAGATAGTCTTGAACGAAATTCAATCAAAAAGCACACAAATTCAAATATAAAACAACACAGAACAAATCATAGACAATTTTTAGATTCAAAGGCATGCATAATTTTCATGAACAAACACAAAAATCTAACCTAATACTCTGATACCAATGAAGAGAAATATGATTTATACAACCTAATAGTATTGAATGCGAAATTGATAAATCGAGTACTGACTTTGAAGTGCAGTGGATTATAAACACAAGTAGGATCAATCGACGCAAGCCTCACAATCGAACCACGATCGTTTGATTGATAAGAATGATTGACTAAATTGCAACCTAGATGCTATGAGGTCCATAAGAATGACACTCCAAGAGGGAGGTGAATTAGAGTTTTAGAGAGTTTGAAAAACTTTGTTGAACAAATTTTGCAATTAAAGGTAAATAACAAAGTTAAATGCGGAAGCAAACCAAAATTCAATTAACATAATATAAAACAAATTAAAGCAAAGTAAATAAAGTAGGGAGAGAGAAAACAACGCCTCGATTTATAGTAGTTTGGTCATCCTTGACCTACGTCCACTTCTCTAGAACCCCTAGAGAAATTTAATCCACTATCTCCTCACTTCCAGGTGAAGGAAAACCATTACACCTCTTATTTTTATGGGCTCAACATGAAAACTGTTACAATCTCTAGTTTTTATGAACTCAACTAGAAAATCGTTCACCTCTCTTATTTTTCCAATGAATCAAAACAAGGAAAAACCTATCCACTAGTTTTCTAAGGCTCATTAACAAACAACTCTTGTTTTTCAAAGGCTGAACAAAGAAACATATCTACCCCAATCAAATAATGTTGCTTGTTACAAAATCAACCCAAGACATAGCAGATTCAAGCTCACAAAAACTCAGAAATATGATAACAAGTAAATAGCTCAAATGAGTAGAAATGTAAAGAAAAGAGATAAAGTAAATAGCAAAACTTATCAATGGTCTCTCTCTTTTTTATCTCCTAATCTGGGATATCTATTTATAGCCACTCAGTAGAAAATAACCGTTGGAAGCTTCCAAGTAGTCATTGTGAGAGAATAGAAAATTATGTCCAGTAATGACGTCACAACCTTCTACATGCGTAGCCACCATCTACGTAAGTAGTCCTTTGATCCAACTGAGTTCTACATGCATTGATGGCAGATTTACATGCTTTGTCTGAACTCCAGTAGTGAATGCCTTGTGTGAATCAGCATCTACATGCTTAGCCATCTATCAACATGCATTGTCTCAAACATTTGCGTGTTTAGCTTCTTCTTCTTTCGTGTGTTGTCAAATCCAAGATCACACCTTTGATCATCACACGTGTTAGAGAATATTCTGATTCAAATCCCGAGGAGCATCATAACGGCTATGTCAAATTTGTCCCATAGCTTGTCTACGTGCGTAGCAAGCCAATAATGTGCTTAGATCTATATTCTTCAAAGTTCACACCTTTACACATCTATGTGTGTTGCTCTTCCTCAACATGCATAGTTAAGACTTCTTCTAAGTTCACAACATAAGCTCATTCTAAGTGCGTTGGGATATCACATCTATATGCCTCCTTCATACCTGTGATACAAATCACAACTCTTCCTCATTAGGCAGATTTCTCGACAACGTGCATTGCATCACCTTTCCATGCATAGATGTGAAAAATCAATTCTAGTGAGATCTGCTTTTCATCTACGTGCTTTGTATCCACGTCTGCACGCTTAGAATGAATATTGATGCTCATTGAATCTAGGATGCATTGATCTACGTGGTTAGCAATTTTGCTAAGTGCTTTGATGCCATCTTTATAAGCTCTACGTACGTAAGCAAGGCCTAACATGCGTAATTGCCACGAATCATAGAATCTGCAACTCTTTCATGGATGTTTTGCATATATCATCATCAAAACAGAACTCAATAGATTCTAACTCGTGATCGGTCTTAAAGGATTCAACAATGGACCCTAAGAGAGAGTTGAGGCTACAAAAGAAAGAGGAAGAGAGTGTGTCTCTTTCTTTTCCTGACTTGTTCTCTTTCTACTAGGGTTTTCTACACATAACCCTAGTATGTGTAGACCCTAGTCGGACTTCTCTTAATTCCATTAGGAGGCTCACAACTAATTAATTTTATAATTAGTTGGGCTTATTGGTTGAACCTACAACTAATGAATTTGATTTTCGTCTATTAATGTCATGAGCATACCCAAATTTCCAACAAAAACAATACAAAGAAAAAAGAAAGGCGCTCTTTCTTGAGATGAAAACAATATGAGAAAAGAAAACTCTTCTCCTCCCATTTAATCCTACTTAGATCTTTCTCTTCATGGGACTCTTATTAGATAGTATAATAAGCTCCTTCGATTTCACAGTTCATGGACTGTTTGTGCATCGACTTACTTACTGATCTTGCATTTCTGTTCCTTTCATTGAAACTTAATATATGTCAATTCCGGTTTAATAGATTTCAAAATTAAGCCTGTGAACTTAGAATTTACTTCGTGTTAAACCCTTGAAATTTGGTATTAACCTATTAATTGACACAATAACTTTTGAAATCATGCATCTGTCTTTCCTAAGAATGGCTCGTCCGTCGTCCCTGAAGCAAATCTCGGTAGAAAAAGTTCTTCAATCTGATTCATGCACCTCAGGGACAAGCACTGTGGAAAACGTGCACCCACATTAGTGAGCTCTCAGATATTTCACACCTTAATCTATGTTATTTTATTTTATTTTTTTGGAGATTGTCTTCTCAGATATTAACTCATCCAAACTTCAACTTTGAATGCATAAAATAAGCGACAATGCCCTAATAAATTAATTAAAGCCACACATTTCTTAGTAACTAATATAAAATCATAATCACAAAGCACGTGTTTTGACTATAATGCCACAACAGCGACTGGCGGCGGCACTCAACAAGTCGTGCCTTCGCAGCCTTAATTTTGTTTCTTCGCCAATTAAATAAAAGATCATATCAAAAACAATTTGCTAAAGCAATCTGATTGTGATTTTTTCCCTCAGTTTTTACTATCGCATACATATAACGTTGATCATATATGGTTAAGGGCCTACTAAATTCCTAAAAGATAGAAAATGACAAATATAAAATTGAACAACGTATGAGAAAAGATATATATATATATATATATATATATATATATATTACCATAGATAATTCTAACCAATAGTATATCACAAAATGCCACTTCAATTAGGATCCGTATCAATATCCTTTCCTATTAATTACTAAATGATAACGATGCATGTACTTTAAGTCTTTAACAATTGATATTGCTATATGATATACTACATATTATTTTAACTCTTAAAAACTAGCTAATTTAGGCGTCTTTTATATTTAATAAAAGAACAATTAGCTAAGTATAAATTCAATCTCCAACTTTTTTTCTTATATATTTTGTCCAAGTTTTGAAAAGATACTAAATAAAATTTTCATTTATGGCATCGATCAATCTTGGAAACTAGAACACAAATGCTGATTTTCCTCATCCTTGCATATGTAGACTAGTGAGATTTCTTTTCTCCATAAACTTAACATTCAATGAAACAAAGTCAGCTGAAATTCATGAGCTCTTACTCATTAATATGGGATAAGGAGCAGACTCAATCAGCTACAAGGCCAATATACACAATCCAGACAGATGGTAGTCAGATGAAGGTATACTGACCAAACACAATGCATGTGACCTTCTAGAATCGACAATAACAACCATTTTAGGATCGGCACCTAGATGCTTGAAAGGTCGGGACTTCCAATGGGACTCGAGCCAAGAAGGTCCCTCTCGTACATGATCATATATTTGGAACAAAAAGGACTCAAAGCTTTCCGGGACCACTTCCACTTGGCAGTCTCATGTTCACTTCAAGAGTACAACTAAGAAAAAATCCTGATTCCTGACATCCGTGGAAGCCTGAAGCACTGTACGTCCGCAATAGGCATATGAATCCATACCAAATCGACACGTGGATCAATGACCATAAATCTCCTTTGCGCACTACCATAGATGTTTCTTAATAGTCTAAAATCACATGGCACTATAGTCCAAATTCCGATAGATATAAAATTTTTAATTCACTAATCATTAGTAGTTCATTCATTCTAGAGTTTTAGAAATACACCAAAATCATACTTGGGTCACAAATTAAACCCACCACTTCCACTTATTTCACACAACTCATATGGCAAGGTTGAAATTTTACCGTTAATTTTTTGTCTTGTTAATCTTATAAAATGTTATACTCTTGGAAATGAATGGCCCCGCCTGATCAATTTGTGTGACAACAATAAGCATGGCCGGCCTGAAATGTGTAATCTGCAAAATGTTGGGTATGGTGTCGATGGTTTAGAGGGTTGAGAAGATGCTGTACGTGTAGGGTTTGGGAGATGATGACCCATAAAGTTCCAAACTCTTCTGGTGGTTCAGAAATCAATTCTTGTTGGCTTTCCGCCATGTAGAAACAGTTAAGATTCTGTACATACGTTAAAACCGTTTGGTGATGATGATGTTCTTAGGCGGCTCTCCATGTGCTGAGCCAACCATTTCGAATCAAGTTTTTCGTGCCAAGAAATACATTTCACGAATAATTATGTTCGCCACCCATAAAAGATAATTCAATTAATGAAACAAACAAAAAAATAGTAAATAAAAATTTTTAATTTAATTATCATGCGCAACAATTTTTGTAGTCCTTAATCTTATTTTATCTTATTTGTTTATTATTATCTGTTTTTTTTCTTATATTCATACCCTACTCAACTCGAACAATCTTTCACTCACTTCTCATTCTCAATCGAAAAATTTGAGTTAACTAAACGATAATAAATTTTTTGATCAGTAATCAAACAGTTATAATTTTTTTTACTTAACCAGACCATAATAAACTGCAACAATGATTTTTGAGTTTTTTTATTTGTATAATTTGTGGATTTTCAATGATAAATTATTTCTATTTTAATTTTTTGTTTAGTTTTTTCTTTTAATTAACTACAAATATTATTAATAGTTAAGTTATTTAAAAATAAGTCACCAGTTCAAATGGTTGGACATATGAGTTGGCATTTCTAAAGTCTAGGTTTGGCTCCTCTTTTAACAAAAAATTTAAAACAATTATTTAAATTGTTGTTATAAAAATTGAAAATTAAATAAAATTTTTGATGGATTGTTCTGTGGAGGAAACACAAGATTACATCTTGGTGCTTTGTTCTTTTTGCTGCTGTGATTTGGAGTTGTGTACTGCAGATGATGGATTTTTCATGGACTATGCCCCTTACAACTACTGATTTCTTTCTGCAATGATCAGTTCAACCCAATTGGTCTAGTTTTTTTTTTTTTTAAATATTTATAAAGCAATATTCAATTTACTTGTAAAAAAAATATTCGATTTTGCTGAGCCAATAATAGGATGGAACACTATCAAAATTGAGCCCGAAACTTCCAGTGTACCTTGACCCACTCCACTTTTGTCCATCTTGTGTTTGTGTTTGACGTTAGTATATAGATAATAAATATGGTGATTAGTGAGTAGTGTTTAATATGCATTTTGTGATTTCCATACTTGGTGGTTTCACACTTGGTATTTGACACATTTGAAACACACACTTTGTTGATGTGGTTGGAAAATATTGGTTCAATGAACTTTAGTCTCGTAGAATGTCAATTTTAATCTTTCTAATTGGGATAGAACTGAAAAATTTTACTTGCTAATTAAAAACTAATCGGGCAGTCTTTGAAGTATAGTTGACTGTTTACGACAGTGGACAGAATGCAAGGTTTTCAGAGATTGACTTTTCCGCGACTGCAAAAGAGGAGACAATCTAGAAGTGTGCCCTATTTAGAGCATTTATAAGATAAGATTGGATGAATAATTCGTCCACCAACCTTTCTTTTCACCCTAATCGATGGTGTGTCTAACTCCATAAATGATCGGTAAAATTGAATTTCTCCATAAGAAAGTCTTGAAGTTTCTAAAATTAGCAGATTATAAATATTTTTCTAATGGGCACCAGATTATCAATTCAACTTTTACTATTTCGTGCTATTTTTTCGTATGACTTTGGAGGTGCGTCACTTGTAGGTTTCATATAAAAGAAATGACTATTAAGCTGCGTAACTCATTTTTAGATATATATGCTATGTTCAATCAGGGACGAACCCAGAATGATTTTTTGGTGGAGACTTGACAACAAATCAAATGAATGTAACAAGTTTGATTGTTATAGTTTTTACAACATCAAATTGACTAACGTTGAATTTTTAAAATTAAAATACTAATTAATTAAATTAAGACAAAAATTACTAGATATTATATATTATACCATATATATATATACGGAATTAACTAGGACAAATAGGATAGGGACACGGGCCCCGCCGGCCCTATTTTCCTTCGTCCCTATGTTTAACTATACATTTTTTTTATGTTATAATACAATTTCATAAAGTATTTTCACATGTGATAAGTTTCTCCTCATAAATATTTTCTTAATGTAAAATCTTTTCGGAAATCTGTTATTATGCCTTGACCTAATTAGTATGTATAATTTGATTCTGAATTATAAAGCCAAGTGAGAAAAAAATCACCAGTAAAGGCTATGTTTGGTGGAGACCTATAAAAAAAAGGACTATGGTGGTGATCAGTAAAGATAGTGCAATACATACTCTGATCTTTTCATTAAAGGTCTTAAATTAAACAATTCAGTAAGAAAAATTATGCAGAATGATTGAGTTTAAGAAAGAAAATTAAAGAAAAATGATTGAAACGACATAAGAAAGTCAAGCTGCTAAAATACAGTAAACTAATAAAACTATTCTCCGCAACAATAAATACGGTAAACAAGAAAGATGAAGAGGAGAGTTCTTGGCAGTTGGCTATGAAACAATAATCTATCAAATCAAAGTGACGTTTCTCCGCCCCATACAATGAACTTAACAAAGACCCCATTCCATTATACTATAGTATTACTCTTGATCCCACTAATTAGGAAACTGTCAGTCAAATCTAATACCAGAACTCATAATTTAATTTTTATCTATTGATTGATAAATGAAAAAAATATGTAAATAACAGTTATAATTATTATTGTTTTTACAAATATCGATATTTTCAGTATTATTTAAATTTATGTGCCCTTTAATCAAGGTACTTTGAAATTTCTATAGGGGCAATATATGGCTTCTTTGAAATGGACAAAGGCTCTAGTTCCGTCAACGTTGCTCTCAAAATTGCCTCTGTCGGAGACACCAAGGACTCTTCTATGCCTCGGTCAAACATTGCTCTGATTACACGAGTCGCGCCGAGAACATTCGTGTGGACGATGTTCAATGTTAAATTCGTTTAGTTGGAGGGAAACGAGTTCTTGTTACTTTAACATGTTGGCTTAACATTTTTGACTTTCTTGTTCCATTGCAAAAGTTGAATCGAAGATTGCACAAATTAAAGTGGCAGTATCGTTTGAAAATTTAAAAGATTAACTAAAGAATTAAGATATTGACGCTACCAATAAGAATTACAGTATGAAACTGTACTTGTGGTATGGAGACGATGGAGATGCAGTTGATCTAATTCATCCCATGACAAGTGGCAGAGCCAACATTCATATTAATTCGGTACTGACCATAAATGTACGACAAAAATTTAATTTAAAAATAATAAAATTAATAGATCTTAGACATAAATTAATTTAAAATTAGTTAGTTTTACTCTAAAGTAATTGAATTTTATTAAATTTAGTATTTCTAATTGTAGTTTTAAATTGATTTTTATTTAATTTAACTAGTGAAATTAAGTTGTTGGAACTAATTTAATTAAGTTTAAAATTAGAAGGACTTGAATAGAAAAAATAAAAAATTTCAAAGACTGGACAAGCAGAGACTCCCTGTATAGATCCGCCTCTACCCATGGCCCTTGAAAACGCCTTGTTTTCACGTAATTAATGTGACAATTTGCATAGTATGGAGATTAAATACAATTTTAAAATTAAATTTCCATCGTTTTTTATACCACTAAAACGATTTTTTTTCCATACAATAATCAGACTCTATAAAAAAAATATTTTCGTTGAGTTCACTAATGTAATATATTCGGAACTATCTATAACATAGATTAAATTACCCCACAACTTCACTTTGGGCATTTGAATTTCAAAAATAAAAAATCAATTAAAATAATCACAAAACTACAACACACTCAATTTTAATTTTCAGAATGCATGAATTGGTTTTCACGCGCCTCTCTCCTCTCCCCTCATTATTTCTGTTCTTTCCTCTCCTTCCTCCTCACTTTTCTCTCTTCTCTTTATGCCTTCACCTCCTCTTCCAGTTTCTAAATTACTTTATGTCTCCTCCTTCATGTCCTCTCCCTCCCTATTCATCTCCTCTCCTACCGCTCCCCTATGTGGCTTTTGTTTTTGCCTTTTCTCTTTTGCTTTTCCTTCTGCCTCCCTCTCAAGCTTTTTCCTCCTCACCTTCTCTCCCTTTTCTCCGCCTCCATCCCCTTCTCCTCTTCGGCTTCTGGCGACACAAACAAGAGTGAGGGAGAATGTCGCGGCACGGACAAGAGTGAGAGAGAGAGAGAGAGAGAAGAGAGTCTGAGAGTGGCGGGTTAGGAGGGACGTAGTTAAGGGTTGACCTTAGCTAGCCACCATGGATGGGAGAGAGAGGAAAAGATATGCAACTTTTTGCTCATTTTCATATGTGGAAAAATGAGACCAAGTTGTTCTCGTTTTGTACTTATTTTTGTATGTGGAATTTTGAGTACATTTTTATTTTCATTTGTATTTGGATTTGTACTCGTTTAGTACTTATTCAATTTGTTCTCATTTGCACTCGTTTGTATTCATTTTCGTGTGTGAAAAACTGAGACCAAATTGTTCTCGTTTTGTATTTGAAATTCTGAGTACAAGTTGGTCTCGTGTTGTACTCATTTCTGGCATGTGATCAACATACGGTCAAACTTCTGACGCCACAGTCTAAATGTCAGATTTCTGTATTCTTGAAATTGCATTATAAATTTTGATGCTTTTGTATACATTTTAAATGTTATTACCTTTCTAAAATTTAAATTTTTTTTGGAATATTTCTAAGCTTTTTCCTATAACGTATGCCTTGTGGAGATATTCTATTTCTTGTCGGAGCTATATAAAGAAGTAATTAAAGTAGAGTTTCCTCTAAGTGGCTTGGCCTTGTAGCAAAATAGCCACATTTATGGACTTGAGGTTTGAGGTCCAGACTCATTTGAATCAGCCTTTTGTAAAAGAAAAAGTGGACTTTTTGTGTTGTGTTGGAAGTCCATTCGAAATTAAGAGACTATGACTGTAGTTAAAAAAATAATTTTTTTATTTTTTATCTTGTTTTTATTTTTTAAAATTAAATAAAAAACAATAAAAAATTCTATTTTTTCATGAACAAATTTTCTATTCTTCTATTTTTATTTTCTAGTCTTCCAAAAAATTAATGAATTTTTTTTAACTAAACAATCCCAATATTTTGTTCGACTACTAACGGTGGAAGGTTTTTCTTTGGGGAATAATATTTGCATCCCTGAGGTTTATTGATATCTCTTGTTACGTCCTCAGTTTTGAAAAAGACTCCTATTTCGTCCCTAGTATTAAAGAAGTCAACTTTTCTTAACGGAAAATGTGAAAGTACTAATATACCCTCATATGTTTTTTTAATTTTCTTCCTCTTAACCCCACTCTCTCTTTCCAACTCATCATCTCTCTCTCTCTCTCTCTCTCTCTAACCTCAGTCTATCTTTCCACCTTTCTTTCTCTCTCGGCCTCTATATCCTTCTCTATCCAAACCTGTCAGCACTGCAATCAACAGTCACCAAACCCATCAACCTCTCTTCTCGAGCCCTCTCCCACTAATTTCCTCTCATCTACCTCCTCTCTTTCTCTCTCTCTCTCTCACACACACACACACACAAAATCACTTTTTTCCTCTCTCTCTATCTCGTTTTCTTCTCGATGTCTCAAGTCGAACTCATCTTCGTGTTTCTCCCATGAACGAAGAGGAAACTACATAAAGTTCCACTAAACTAGTAACACTCTTTCTCTTCTTCCCTCTAGTTGCCCCGTTACCAGTCACTTCGTCGAATTTCACCACCACCGATGCTCTCTATTTGGAAACAAGGTCAATGAAATGAGTTTTCTTAAAGGGTTTTGAATAATGGGTTTTCAGTATCTTTTACGGAGTGATTTTGAAAAATTGAATTATGGTTTTTGGTGTTTTAAGGGGTTGAGCGCCATGCTTTATGAATTGGGCTTGAACTTGTGAACTGAAGATGATTTCTTGAAAATGATAGGTGTCTGATAGGAAAAGGGAGTGGTGATTGAGGGACAGATAGAAACGGAAACTGAGTTTTGTTTAATCTTGGGTGTTTGCAATTTATTGAAATTTTATTTATTTTGTGGATTTTTCTCAAATCTGTGTTGGAGCTGTATCAATTGGAATTGAGTTGGAGCTGGGTTTGAAGAGCAAATGGTTTTTGGTTTCGGAGTGGAGATGGAGGAATCTGGTGTTTGGACAAGCTTTTTAACGCCACCATCGAGGAAGAGGAGATATTGACAATGATGACGACAACAAGGAAGAGAAACGATGGTGGTGAGAGGAAGATAAGACAATGGTATGGGAGATAGACTGTCTAGGAGTTGTGAATTATTTGTGAATTAATTCTGAATGATGATTAATGATTATTGTGGCTGTCTAGAGAGATTGTGGTTTTGATTAATTGTGAAATTTTTAGATGATCGAGGAAGTGGTTTTGATGATTGTGGTTTTGATTTTGTGTTAGATTTAAGTTTCAGTGAGTAATTGTGGTGATTAGTTGAAGGAAAGAGAAAAAGACAGAGTGATAAGTGAGAGAGATGGAGAGAGAAAAAGACAGAGCGGTGATGAAGATGAGGCAAGAGCATAACAGTCTTTACAACAATGTTAACATGCCACATCAGCTCCCGTTAGTTTTAGCTAATGTCATTTAAGACTAGGGACAAAATATGAGTCTTTTCAAAACCGATGGACGCAATAAGAGATATCGATAAATCTCAGGGATGCCAACGTATTTCCTCCTTTTTCTTTCCCATGGACCATGATAAAAGAATGAACAGATTTTTAACACAAAACTCACATATTATGCAAGATGCAGAGCATGCCATCTTCAAAATTCCACCCGAGACTTTCTTGGTTTTGATTTGTTGGATATTAATCATGAATTACCTATTTTATATCAACATGCCCAAAACAGAAACAACAATATCATAATGTTACGTATTGTCCATTGAGATCATAGAAGCACTTGTTATTTTGTCAGGACAACATTCGACAATCGGAGTTTATTTAAGTCGTGTGATCATAGAATGAGTACGGTGAAGGCTCACATGGCGAAGATGCTTATGATGATCAACGTTGCAAACGATGCAACAAAAGACATTAATAAATTCTGATTGCTCTTTGTTGCACTGCTTTTAATCCCTGCTGTGCTGAATGCTGAAATTCCACAGAATCAAAAATTAGTAAAAAAAAATTAATTTCCGTTGCCGGGAATCAAACCTGGGTCTCTCGGGCTAACCGACTAGACTACAACGGAACTAGATTTCAACATAAATCTATTAAATAATTATTCGTGATGCCGTTTTCTGAAGGAAATTAACTCCTGCCATCTAATTAAATATTGAAAATGATAGTTTTTTTATTGATATTAATATCTGAATATTATGTAGCTGACAGTAATGTGTTATTATTTCCACATTAGCCAAAAGACGAGGATAAAGATAGTTTTATAAGGATTCTCCTCTCTCAACGTATTGAAATGCTTTCAAAAGTAAAATCGTGTAGGTTTAAAACAGAAAACGAACCCACCTTAGTGGTCTACAATTAGTCGGACTTTTTGTACAAATTAATTTAGCCTCATAATCACCCTAAGTTAGTAGAAAACTTACATTTGTTATTTGTACAACCGTCATTGATGGTGTGGTTCAACTTATGGATGGTAAGGCCGTTTGCGAACCAAAAATGGCGATGAACCAAAGAGATACAGTAAAGAACTCTCCCAGTATGTTGGGCACATCCACCATTGCAGTAGCCGTCCACTTCGGTGTTGTTCACATCCACTACTCCAGTCATGTTTATGTCCTTATTTGTGCATGCAGTTGATTTCTATATTTACACATAGCATAAATCCATAAATTTGAATTTTATAAGTGAACAATGGATTTTTTTTTTTCGTATAATATGTATGGTGAGTGATATATTGGGAAAAAAATGGCATATATAAAAGCCTAATATTAAAGGATGGAAATACCTTACATTTTGCATGCATTCATATGCACTCCTCCACTGCCAGAAAGGGCTTAGATTCACATTTGTAAATGGGTCTGAAACAATTTAACAAAATCAAATGTACAGCAATTATCAATTTTTAAAATGAAAACAACAAACACTATGAACTAATCAAATTATTTCGTAAAAGAACCCCTTCTTTTTTTTAAGTGCAAACGATCAACAAGAAAATGAAGTGAAGGCAGCTATTACATTCATGTTTGGCAGAAGCATAGCTGAGAAGAAGCATAATCCCCAAAGAGAAAACAAAACACCTCACTTGACCAAGACTCCTGAAAATTTCCATCTTTGATCTATGCTTACAGTCTCTGTTGAAGAAACTAATTTGGTTTTTGCATGCACATAAATATATTGCAAGTATATATCACAACGTTATATGGGGAAGAGCCAAAAAAATTACACTTTGAACTAAGGAATATATGGGGTTGAGTATATGCCTCATTGCCTAGGAAACAAAGATGATAATTAAGATGGTGATGAAAACAAGACTTCATAACATATTAACCAAAGCGTTAACACAGAAACAAGATTTGACAACTTGATTTGGACTAATATTTCGGTAATTGAGAGGTGGATGGATATAATTAAAATAGCATTGCTTCAGCTCTCTCTGGTTATAGTGCTTAATTATTATGAAGCTTCATAAAATCATATTGGTCTTATTATATATCTGTCCTCTTCGTTGAATTCATTTGCTGCCGTGGAACTTAACAACTTTTAAAAGTAACATTCGTGGCTTGTCAAAAGACATCTCGATGTGGCTTATGTCACGACCCATTTCCCGGGATCATGACCGGCGTACGAGGTGAACCGTCTATGGGAGCCCGGCCCATCCCGCACAAGCCTCCATAGTATAGAACTTCTATCCAAATATCATATTTAAATAAATATGAAAAACAAATAAAAGTATAATCTTTGTTTACTAAAAACAAAACATATATAATATTAAGTGCGGAATTTATTTCAAATTAAAACATTTGAAATATCAGAAACATAAACACATCCCACAGGAACCCGATGTGGAGCATCTAACAAATCATACAAATGGGCCCGGTCAAAAGGGCACTTACCGCAACATCTGAATCCCTCACTGAGCATCAAAAGCCAACGAACATAATTCCCAAGAGTCACCTGAATGATAATAACAGGGACAAAGCAAACAAAGAAAAAGGGTCAAACCCTGTGAGTGAGGGACAACACTCCA
>CAODLS013031763.1:0-31404 GCA_948243855.1 Flueggea neowawraea
ATTTGATAGATCAAAATTAATAAAAAAAGGTCGATATATATGGTTGGATAAAAACAATAGTAGTAATATGAAAAATAATATAAATATTTTTTGTTACGATAAATATTAAACAATATGTGTACATATAGCATTTTTTTAAAAATGTGCAATATAGGTTTATTTTAAAAAAATTAGATTCATTCTTATATTTTAATTTTTTGATTGTATATTTTATTAATTACCATATAAATTAGTTAATTGATATAAATTTCTAATGTAAATATATTTATTATTGTTTTTATAACATATTTTTGTACGACATATGTTACATTAGTGATACGTCAAATGTCGTTAATTTAAACTGACACATATCAACATTTCAATGTATGTATTATCCTTTATACTTATATATAGAAAATTGTATAAGAAATATCTACATCTCCATAAGTTATGAATTTTTTTTTCTCTTGAAAAGAAATTCATGAAATTTTTATTATATTTTAAATTAATTTAGTTAAATCTATATTATTTCAACTATAGAATAAAATAAAAAACCTTCTCAATAAAAAATTAAAATATTTATATTTTATGTAATTTTCCAATTTCTCGTGTACACAATTCCCAAGCAGCCCAACTCGAATGGGCCAGGCTCAATAGCCAATCGTCTGGTTGCAACAAGCCCACACGCCACCGAGCCAGTGGTGTGAGCCACTAACCAGTGATTAACGAGCCTTCGAGCCGCTGATTGTGTTGTGTCATCATCACAACAGTTTCTATATTCGTTAACGACCGTTCTTCCTGAGCCCCAACAAACAACCCCACCACCACTCATCGCTGACGACAACGACTCGCATAAACCACTTTCTCACATTCCGAATCCTCCCTCCAAAAAGGCCTTTTTTTTTCTTACTTCTTCTCCTCTCTCTCAATCCCCTAATGTTTTTACGAAACCCTAACCCTAAATTCAATGCTGTTGTGTTTGAATTAGTTGGTTACTACCTATAGATGCTTGCCACCTGGAAATGGCAGCTTCCACGTCGCCTTTTATGTGGACGGGCAGCGTCCAAGATTGTGTCTTTCTACCTCAAACCTCACGTTTCAGAAAATCACAACAGAGGTACTGTTCTTCTGATTTTTCTATTTCTTTTTCAGTACTTCTAATTTATTTGTAGTGTAAATTTAATTATTTGTTGATTGTAGTTTTATAGGGTATTCACGTGGATGCTGTAAGGTTGGAAAGCTGAGAACTTGGAGGAATTGTAGTGAGAAAGTCTCGAATTTGAAAGCTAGTAGCTTGTTGGTAGCGTCCTTGGTGGACCCAGATGGAGCCATCATGTCCGATTGGGTTTCTGTTAGTGATCAGTTGCTTCTGATGGCCAGTATATGTCTTACTTATATGGCTGGAGTTGTTCCCATTCAGAAGAACAATTTGGCGCCAAGTATTGTAAATGAAGACAATGTGGTTCACTTGAGCTTAGGATCATCATCTTGTAGGTAAGGGTAAGCTGATTTGAGTTGTTTCACTTTATAAATCTATTTTGATCACAAATGTTGTTTTGTTGCTCAATAAATGCAACGTGCTTGTTCGACTGTGCCTGCATTCCTTGATAAGGCATTTTTGTGTATTGTAGTGCTAGGAAGAACGATGGTAGTGCTAATTTAGGGTATGCTTGGGATGCAGTAGATAAAAAACTTATAGATGTGCTAGATGCTGTAGAACAGAGGAACAATTTGGGAAATGAAGTCCTTGAATTTGAGGAGCGACATACTAAGCAACCATTGAGTCTGTCTGCTATACCTGATAGTCCAAAGTTGAGATTGCTTTGGACTTCTTTTCAGCAACTCAATAAAGAGGTATGCACTGAAACTATTCCTCTGTAATCTATAAAAATTTGGAAGACCATGGAAAGTTAGGACATACTTTTCTTCAAGTTCTATACCTTTGCCTCCTCGTTTGTTAATTTGAGCTGAGTTCTTTTGGCAATATCATGGCTGATCTTTTTTTTTTAACCTTTACAGAATGTTAGATGTTCTCCATAACTTAGGATGCTTCATTGGGAACATGCGACATACTATTTGTTCATTCTGTTAGTATCATGGAATATTGTTGATCAGTGCCATAGTTCAGTGCAACATTTTTTTTTTCTTGAGCTCTAAACTACATTTTTGTGGATTTGATGACTAGGAGCAGTGGCTTCATGCTTAATATTAAATTATATTTGAATAATGAACGTTTTATGATTAAATTTGACTTGTTTGTACAGAGTGACTATTTAAACTATTATCAAATGATCAAAGTCTAATTTCACTGGATGTGGATGCGATGGACCTATAGATAAATTGGTTTCCTAAAACATTGGGAGCAAATGTTTTGTGCCCTTTGGCATATTGGAGAAACATGTACCAGGGCACCAAAAAAGGAACCTTTTTTTTCTCTCTAGTATAAGTTCCTATTTATTGCTTAGTAAGGGCTTCATAATTTTCACATGTAGTTTAATGATGTTATAGGTGATTTTGAGACTGGAAATATTGAGACCTGGTCAAAAGCATGTGCTGAAATTATTCAAAGATCCTGTTATCCTGTATGCATGAGTTGGCTGACAGAGGAACTTCGCCTTGTAAACGAGAAGTCTGATTAGGTAAACTGAAATAAAATTACTTGTTACCTCATTATGCTTATCTTGCCTTGACAGAGTTAATGTTTTCTTTTCAGGGACTCATTTCTTCAATGGTTGAGAAGTTAAAAGAAGATGACACTGTTTTGCTGAATGTAAGAAAGTCAGGCAAGGAAGATCTCTATGCAGAATTGTTATACTTTCTGAAATTTGGTTCTCTCAGGTAAAATCAGGTGATGATTATCTTGTTTTCGTTTCTTCCTTGACATTGCAAAATGGATGCATTAGCAAGTCATTTTGTTTCTAGAACAACTGAAATAGTACTCAATCTAGGAGCCCACAACTGGTTTTGAAAGGATATCATAGCATATATCGGCTTTAATGCTGGCACCATATGAAGCATATCCAGTTAATCCAATAAGTAATCAACTTAACACCTCGTGTGGTACTGTGTGCATTCATTTTTTGTGTTTAGATGTGTGTTAGTTGGATTATTACAATATGCTCTTAAAATCTCCTTAATCAAAAACTCTGAGTAATTATTTGGAAGTTGCTTACTCTTCCATATGGGAATGAGGTTTTATGGTTATAGTTGATCTGCTGATATTCTACAAAATAATTTTTGTTGTTGGAAAATCATTGGTTGAATGTAAACACTTTCCGTTTTTTGTCAGAGAGTCTGCATATGTAAATATTCAAGTAATGTTGCACTAAGTACCATCTGTCAAAGATATCAGTAAATTGTCATGGTCTTATTTTACATAGAGCCTATAATCCCCGTATTGTTTTCATGTGATGGGAATCATGGGATATTTATTGTACTTATATTGTTGTTTTAGCAGGAAAAGTAGTTGTTATGATGATAACTTGTTTTTGCTGCACGGGGATTCCATATTGGAAGATTTAGTGATAACGTTAGCAGATGGTGTTGCCAGCACTTATTTGGAGCTTATTTCTGTTGATGGTAATTTATCAAATGAAATGAACAGACTGGGTATGACTATGTGTGATTTGTCAACCCGAGCACTTCAAAGATTACGGAATGAGGAATGAAATCATTTCGCTAAGTTAATGGGCTATAATAAGTTCTGATGCTTGGACATACTTACGTGCATGCAATTGCGCACAGATATCTCCTCGCCACTAAAATTCCTTTGATTATATAGGCATTGCTAGATAAAGTGTGATTGGTTTGATTTCTGGTGTGTTTATTTCATTTTCCATTCAATTTCAGATCTACTATGTTATTGGGAGCAGATCAGTTTTTGAGTTGCTATATTGCAGGAAATATGTTTGTAGAATCATAGTTTTGATCCGTTTTTTAGTTGCTATATTGCAGAGAATATGTTTTTAGAAGCATAGTTTTGCTTTTCTGTCTTTCCTGTTTCCTTAGTCAAAAATAAATTTATTCTTCTGACTAATAGATAAAGTAAACTTATGATGTAAATGCTTATTCCAGCTAAAGTATAAGATTTTTTCAAAGAGGTGTTTTTCCCTGTTTTCTTTAATATAGTATGTTTCAATATATGAGGATCATTGCATCTCTGTGGTTGACAGGTGGCTTTGAATCAATGGTTGTATCAAAATCTAGAGGCAGTTGTGTCAATGTATGAGGATCGGTTTGATTTATGCACTCTTCGTTTGAAAGTCATTGAGCAAACAAGGCAGAATCAAACTGAAACTCGTAGTTGGTGGAAAAAGCTTACTCTAAGAGAATCCAGAACAGTTCAACCTGCATTATCTTATGCTGTGATAAGCCACTTCTCTATACCCGTAAAACAAACTAAGGAACTAAGAGCCTTGACAGGATGGTACGTGTTTACAATTTGTCGCTCCTCTTGCATGCGCACAACATAACTGTACTGTGCTAAGAATTTTCACCAATTTCGTATGGATAGTCAGTTGAAAAACGCTGTAAATTTAAAGAAGTTATTCTTCTTCCATTCTCTCCACCTCTTTAATCTGATGCACAATTGCAACAAGCATGATGATTGTAGCCCCGACTGTATAGGCACTGTTTGCATTTTCATTTGTCTGCTTGTAAAGGAAAAAATGCATTACATGAATCGCCTTAATGGAGAGGCCACGATTTTGGGTTCATTTAATAATTACAGCCACAATTGTCTCCCTGTGTTCATATGGTAAAGAGAACATAAAGGATTCCCATTTTTCTTACCAAATTGAGTTACATTTTTCTGCTCTCATCCTGTGCCATATATTTGATTCCTATAAGTGATTATCATGCTTTCTAAGTCTAAAATTTTTTGTGACAGGAGATACTACTTCAGTCTATACCTCAAGTTATCTGACATTTCCATGCCATGGATTAAAGCTCTAATCGATAAAGTGACCAATGCCATCTCGTTCTTTCTAGTTACTTTGATTGGAAGGTCGCTAGGACTAATTTATACTGGAATTAGGCAATCCCTGTGATGGAAATAAATTGTGATGGTAAATTTTCTTTCTCTGCAATTTTGATTCTTGATTTTTATCATATAGCAATGGACATGGGAAGGAGATGACTTCTAATCCTTTTATTTAATCTTCCAGTTTTGGTTGTGCCAGGCAGGGGTTCCTTTTGAATTATTAAACAACTGATCTTTGAACTATTGTCATTTTGTTGTTGCAGATAGTTTGATCTCAGGCGAATTGTATATTGAGCATTACATTCTCTTTTGTGAGAATTATCTTAAAAATACCAACATGCTCTGTTTTGCTTCTGAGAATTCCTCTTGCTAATTCAGTGCTGGAACACTTTGTTTCTTCCATATTTACCTTCTAGAAAAGGGCTTAGGTTGTGAGTCCAACTAGAATTTAGCGCCAACTGATGAATCTTTTCTGGCAATAGAATTCATTTGTTCCGTTGTGTGCTCAAGTTAGTTGCCTATGCTTTATAGGTAGAGTTGCAGCCTGGTCTGTTAGAAGCTAGCTGATCATTTTGCCCAGAACAAGGGCAAATTAGCCTGCAAAATACCTGCTGATAAATAAGCAGCTGCAGCATTGTCCAAGTCCATGTAGCTCAATTATTATTGCTATTACATATTGAATAAGATTTGGGGGTTTTTCTAGACAGTACGTTGGTATATCTATTAGTAAAAATGACTCGTCTTCCATATAATGGTTATTGTCATCGTGAGTATCATGTAGCTAGTCTAGTATTAACATTTTTTTAGGGTATAATCCTTTGCCTTCTCTAAGGTATAATGCAATCTCATCTGCAGTTTCTAAGTTTTGAAAAGCTCTTGTGCGGTCCCTGCAGATGAGTTTTCCAAGGACCGCAGATGAGTTTTTGCAAGGATCGTAAATAAACTTTTCAAGAATCTTAGTGAGTGTAAAAGAGATTTTTCAAAATTCAGATACCGGAGAGAATATTATATTATACCTCATGGACGGCAAGGATTTAACCTATTTTTACTTGCTTATGTAATGGCTTGAGGAACACGGAAGAGAGTATTGATGGTTCCGCCAATTTGCTAGTCTACTGGTAGACCTTGTTTTCTTTTTTAAATTGGTATTTAATTGTCTTTATTATACTCAATTAAAGATTCTTTATCACTCCATTGTAATTCTCGGTGATATTGATAAAATTGGTTAAAAAGTAAAACTATTTGTTCGTCATAGTATTAATTGTCAAGGTAGTTTCATATTGTTTTTCATTGTGTTTAACATGATTAACCTAATAAGTGGGGAAGAATATTGTTGCATTTCTAATCAAAAAAGGACCTCAAATTGCTGAGAAAGGAAGGAGGGAACACAATAGAAGTTCAAAGAGAAGTATGGTCTTGTCCAAAGGGGTTGATGATAGAAAACAATAGTGGAGTTAGGATTAGACTAAGGTTGGGTTGAACCAAAACAAATGGGCCGGCTTTAGGATAAAGAGGTGGGGAGTAAAATAAAAAAGGTTGGGTCAACGAAGTACTTTTAGAGGTTTGTCAAATTGTCGGTGGAATTAGCCAACTCCGTTCGATACCACCTGATTCCGCCATTAATAGAAAACCTCTTAAATACAATTGAGTTAATTATTTCAAGTGTTTCTTGAAAAAATTTGATTTGTAGTAATATACTTCATAGTTTTTATATTATAATAATAAAATATTTAAATTTTGTAAAAATATTATTTTTAAAATTATGAAATTTAAAAATACCGCATTAATGCTAGTAGAGATCCCTAGAGACTCCTAAGGAGATCTTCAGTAGATATTCTTAGAAACCACTAGTGAAAACATATGAAAACCTCCAGTAGAGATCTCTAGAGACCATTAGAGACATTTGGAGACCAAAACATCCAGTTAGGACTAAAAAAATCAACCCGGCCCACTGGTCAGCACGACCCAGCTGATTTTTTTAAAAGGAAAGGGCTAAGTCTGGGCTAATGGTCTGGTCCTATGACCCAGCCACAATATTTATTATATATATTTTTTATATTTTTATAGATAATATATAGTATATTAATATTAATTTGATGTATTATATGTTATAAATTAGTAAAAATAATGTCAATTATAAACTTAAGAGTTGTTTAGTATTTATTAAAGTATAATTTATATAATAAAATATATATTAAATTATATTTTGATAAAAAATATAGAATATAAAAAAAATTTAAAAAAATAGGCCTACCCGCCCTTCTGGGCCAAGCATCCAGCCAGTATGACTCAGCATAGCCCGACCCACATGGTCGGGCTAGGAAAAACCCTCTCTAACCCGGCCCGACCCATGCCCAACCCTACTTCTAGTAGAAACTCCTAAAAACTGTAAATGATATTTTTACAAATCAATTTCTCTAATTTAATACTTCTATAAATTAGTTTTTGAGATGATATTTTTTAAAATAATATTTTTAGGTTATTATAAAAGCGTAATTCTCCCAATACAATCATGGTCAGAATCCACAACTCTTCTAAATTGATATATGAATTTCTAAATAGTTTTGGCATGGAGTTGAGTTTTCATTTGACCAAAAAACTATACATGGACTCTTCTAAAAAGAAAAAAAAAAACACTTTGCCACTCTATTGATAACTTTTAACAGAATTAATTGTATAATATGTAACTATTGTGTATTCAAATTTGTCCTAAGAAAAGAAAAGAAAAGAAAAGGTGTCACATTGGCTTTAGCTGAAAAATAACGACAGGGACTAAAAAGTGCATAGAATTGAAGCTCAGTGACCATATTGAAGATTTACTAAAACGCTTAGGGATTATAGATTTTTTGTGCAATTGAAGTCAGATCTGCCATTCTAGGTTAGGGTTGCGAAGAAAAGCAGTGAAGAAGAGCGGAAATGGCGATGAGGAATTTCTACAACCAGATAAAGGGATTGAAAGTGAAGGAGGTGCCGAGTTACCTGAAGCCGATGCTGTCGCTGGACTACGCAAAGAAGGCGATTGGAAAAGGATTAGATAACTATCACGCCAAGTACATCCAGACCGACTCCATTGATCCTCTCTACCATGTTGTCTTCGGTGGCATGATCTTCTCTTATCTCGTTGCTCTTCCTGAGGAGCGCCGCCATCTTGCGCACCAGGAACATGCTAGGGAACATAGTGGCCATTAGTTCCTTTTGCTTTGTTCCTGCCCAAGGTACTTTCTTTTGCTCTCTTTCCATTGGATTATTGTGAAATGTTTTTGTTGTTTGGATTTGAATACGGGTTTAGTTTGATAACATTTTTATTTACCCTGTGATTATAAATTGTTTAAGCGTTTCAGTTGTGTTTTGAATGAGTTTGGCTTCTTCAACCTAGCAATTATGAGTTTTTGCCTTCATTGTTTGGTCTCCTTGAAACGATATTCTATAGTTACATTGCACAACTATAACATTGCACAGGAGTTTCTAAAAGGTACGGGGAGTTTAGTTCTTCCTATTTTTTCATAACCAAAATGTCCAAAGTGTACGAACATTATGACTAGACATAGATTTGATGTCAAATTGATGCGAGCATTGCTGTCAAATGCGTGTTTGAGGCATGAGGTGCATGAGTCTCCAATGGTGCGCCTCAGCACTACGAATGTGGGCATTCTCCCTCAGGTGTGTGCCTTAGCCATGAGGCACATGCCTGAATGAAGAAACAAGGCATGTGGCTAGGCACGCACCTCATCTCACTTGAGGGGTTGTCAAGTTTTTAATTTGGAAAAGTTTTATTGGTGCGTCTTTTTTTCTTCTTTTTGCCTCGTCTCTATGCCAATTGCTTCAGTTTTTTTTTTACTCCCTTTTGCTTTCATATGCAACCAAAATGCTAGAATTTGCAAGGCAAGATTTTATATTTACATGAAAAGTCTAAGTTATATGCCTTTTTACTTAAATTTAAATCTGTCTCTTTTATATGTGTGTCTGCTCGCGCTCTTCATGTCAGTTAATATGTTAACATATAGTTGGGTGAGTGTCTGCGATTAGTGCCTTGGAGGCTCTTAGTTCCTTTTACAGCATTGGTAGAGCATGGCCAATTTAACTTAGTAATTAGGACATAATATCACAATTTTTCTATGACTGATGCTTTTTAGAAATTGGTGTAATCAATTGTCATAGCATTATGATGGGGCACTTCTGTATCTTCCTCTGCATTAACATCAAATATTATATTGATCGAGCGTTTTATTATATTGCATTTTCATTTTTGCATTTATGTCCCCCTCCCATCTTGTAGGAGTGACAGAACTATGGTGTATTCTATGCCTAGATTGCCATTCAAGTAATAAAAATTATGGTTGCAATCTGATAGATTGGTGATTTTGGTTTTTACTGGATTTGACGGCAAGCTGGCAACATATAGTGTATAGATGCTGTTGTGTGATTGATACTTGTTGAATTTTGGGTGGTTATGAGCTATTGTTGTATGTCTTCTTTGCTTCTTTCTCTGGCAGCGTTGTGCATGAGATGTTGGACGAGAAAAAGATAATTGAGTTTGGGGCAGTAGGTTTGTATTTGTCAGTAGGGATGTATGTAGTATGTACCAATAGGGTATAAAGTTTTGGGCAGTAGTTCTTTTTTGAGGTTATGGGCTTTTGTTGTTGGACTGTGTTTGTGGTATGACATGAAATTGAAAATGTTGGGAAAGAGTTTTCTGTTGTTCTATGTCAGAGTCCATTTGCCGTTGCAAATTTATGCATCACAAAGAAGTGCAGTGTGCAAACAGTTCATTTTTTGTACCAGTCCAATTTTTAGGGTGGAATGATGAGAACCGAAGAAGATTATGCATGTGTATTTTCTGTTGTTTTTAATTGATGATACACTTAAATCCATTATTTGAAACCTGTGCACCCGGCCAAAATTGTTTACTGGACTCATAAATTGTGCAACTTTGTTACATCTAATGACCTGCTAATTGACTTGTGTGTGAATAAACATAAGAAAACTTGAATACAATATTGATTTCAGGGTATCTATGTTTTATAGTTCAAACACTGATGGTTCTAAAGCTGTAGTTGGTGTCGCTGACATTTTGTTTATCCAGTACTTGTTGCATTCTGTGCATTGTTCTGCCATAATTCATGAATTTGACCTGTTGACTCTTATGTGCAGGATTTGTTGAACTCCTAGGAGTTTGATTTGGTGATTGTTATTTTTTTTAATGCTTTGCTTTGGTATTTTCGACACTGTAAGCAGAAAATACTGTTCTTTAGTCGATGAAGTGACGAAACATACTGTCTTTGACAATGCATTGCTGAATGAAGAGATGGAATCATTGCATTGTGATAGTGAGCATTGAGCTGTGTTGCTTCTGATGCATTGCATTGTGATAATGAGCATTGAGCTGTGTTGCTTCTGATGCGAGTTTGTTGGTTATTTATTTATTTTTTTTGCCGAAAAAAGGGGAGTCGGAGGCGACCAGTAGGTAGTGTATCCCTGTTGGACGTGACCATGCAGATGAATTAACCTCTCGCTACGGAATGTTCCTAGAGCCATAGTTGACACCGGCAACGAACTTGGGTCCGTGCACTAGTGTGGTCACCGTAGTATCTCATCGAGGACAAGTAGTAGAGGCCTGATCAACTTAACATTGTGAGAGTGAGCCCGAATGGATTCGAACCCACAAACTCATGCTGAGGACATCGTACCCTCACCAACTCGGCAACCCCTCGAGGGGTGAGTTATTTGGTCATGATTGAATCACTATTATCCTATAGAGTGATTTTATATTAATAGGCTAAGCAGTAAGCAGGACACTTCCTCCGCTCGCTATGTTATCCAGTCTGCCCAAGACATTAACAACACCAAAATCCAAGCAGAATTTGTGTGGGGGGAAGACCACAAGTATCTGAATAAATTAAATAGTTTCACTCCATATTGCAATACCTTTCAATACGTCATTGTTTTGTACATACTGTGATGACGCATCTATTAACCCTTCTCTGTACCCATCAAAAAACTGTGAGTCTTTTTGGCTGGTAAAGTTCCGGGAACTTCAACTTTTAAATCCTTCGTTAACGACCCTTTATTCAACTCTCTTCGGCCTATGCACAAGCCCCTTGTACGCTCTCAAACAACCCTTTATTCATTTTAAATACTCCTCAAAGAAACGACATCATAATTTGGCAGCAATTTGATTTGAGGCATTTCACAAAGATTGGAATTGGTGATAAAATTTCATTAATTTTTAAATGAAAAATTTATCAAATTCATTTTTTTGAATTAAAAAAGTATTTCACTTCAAAATTTTTAAATTTAAATTATATATATATATATATGTTGTATTATATATACAAAATACTATACAGAGTGGACTTATTAAGCAATTAATTGAACTAAAAAAAAGGAGCTCAAAAAGAGAAAGAAAATAAATCATATAAATTATAAAATGCTCATTAACTAAAAGCTTAAATCGTAAATTAATTTAAGTCCACTATAGTCTGCGCCGGTCTTTCACCTGGCAAACCAGGGCCCAACGTTTCATCCTCCAAAACAAGGATCATACAGCGCAGGAACCAGAACGTAAAACTCACAGAAATCTTTCTTCTTGCAAAATGCAATCTTTCAATGTCAAGTCACTCTTCAGATTCTCACCTTCTCGCCTCCACAATACTCACACGACCCTTTCTTTTCACTCTCCTCTCTCACCAAAACCCGAAACGCTCGCTTCGTGGATTATCTCAGGAAAACATTTAATTTCTCAGAAACCCAATCCCTAGAGGTGGCTACGCGCTTCTCTTATGTCAAGTCACTTGCAAGGCCTCGCGTTTTGGTTCAGTACTTCCAAAATCTCGGCTTCACCGAAGAACAGATTCGGTCTTCAGTTCGTAGGAACCCCGAGATCCTCGTCTTAGACATTGATAAAGTTCTTAAACCCAAGATTGAGTTTTTTCAACAATTGGGTCTTGCTGGTCCTCATCTGGGTAAGTTTTTTTCCAAGACTTCTCCAATTTTAAAAGTTAGTTTGGAGAAAAAGTTGGTTCCGTTTGTTGAACTTCTGAAGAAAATTTTTGGGAATGATGGGAATCATGAGGTTTTGTTGAAGGTTTGGAGTCGGTGTTCCTGGCTTGTTGGTGTAGATATGGATTCAAAGTTGTTGACTAATATTAGGTTTTTGGAGAGTTGTGGGATTGCTGGGGCTCATCTAGGTATGTTGTTAAAGAGGCAGCCTAGGCTTTTTACTTTTGAAGAAGCTGCTTTTAGGAACAATGTTTCCAAGGTTTCCAAGATGGGATTCGAGATGAATTCAAAGATATTTGTTCATGCTTTGGCTGCTGTTTCTTGTTGTGGCGCTGGACCGTTTGAGAGGAAAGTTGAACATGTTACGAGCTTTGGCTTCTCTAGGGATGAGTACATGGGAATGGTTAGAAAGGCGCCGTATGTGCTTACTGTTTCAACAAAAAGGTCGAGTATTGGACTTGATTTCTATTTGAACACGCTTAAGTTCAAAAATGAGGTGTTAATTCTTCATCCAAAACTTTTGATGTATAGCATTGAGAATAGAGTGATACCACGATACAGAGTTCTGGAGATTATCAAGTCCAAGCAGTTACTGAAGAAAGAGCCTAGTTTTTTAAATGTGGTGCATTTGACAGAGGAGGTATTCTTAGAGAGATTTATTTATCAGTTTACTGATCACAAGAAGGAATTATTGACAGCTTATAAAGGTCATAATTTGGACTCTTTTTCTGAAGAAGAAACGTCTACAAGTTAGTGCAGCATTTAGTTTCATGAGAGCTTTGTCAAACTAAACCTTGATTTGGTTTAAATTGGAGAATGAAAGGTATTTCTTTCTTTGCATCCATGTTCAAGGGAATTATAGAAAATTAGCAATATCTTCCTAAACTTCCAACATTTGTTCTCTTTTACGTTTGAACCATTTGATGCGAATTTGACAATTATAATGCAGTCTATATATTATGTTATTCAGCTATCAGACCAAATGTAATTTTTATGTCGACTATGTTCAACAGTATGCATGATTGGAAGGAAACTATGTTTTCTTGTGTGCCCTATAATCTTTATCCCTATTGTTGGTAAAGAGTGCTCTGTTATTCTATATCAGCGTCCATTTAGAGTTGCAGATTTATGGACCACCAAGAAGTGCGCTGTGCAAAACAATTGATCATTTTTCGTACCAGTTCGATATCTTTCCAGGTAACACAATTTTCAGGGTGGAATGGTGAAAACCGAAGAAGATTATGCATGTGTATTTTCTTTTGTTTTTAATTGATGACACACTTAAATAATAAATCCATTATTTGAAACGTGTGCACCTGCCCAAAATTGTTTACTTAAATCATACATTGGACGACCCACTAATTGACTTGTGTGCGAATAAACATGACAACTTAAGTACGATATTGGTTGCAGGGTGTCTATGTTTTATTTTTTAAACAGTGATGGTGCTAAAACTGTAGTTGGTGCCGTTGACATTTTGTATTATCTAGTACTTGTTGCATTGTTGTGCCATTTTCTGCGATAATTCATGAAATTGACTCGTTGGCTCTTTACGTGCAGGATTTGCTGAACTCGTGGGGGTTTGATTTGGTGATCGTTATTTCTTTTAATGCTTTGCTTTGGTATTTTCGACACTGTAATCAGAAAATGCTGTTCTTTAGTCGATGAAGTGACGAAACATACTGTCTTTTACGAAACATACTGTCGATGAAGTGACGAAACATTGCTGAATGAAGAGATGAAATAATTGCACTGTGGTAATGAGCATTGATCCGTGTTGCTTCTGTTGTGAGTTTGTTGGTCATGAATCATGATGAATCACTACTTTTCCAAGCAAGAATTTGAAAGCAATGAAGCCATACCTGGATTGCAACAAGACAATTATTTTTATTCCTCTAAAAAGAAGATTCCTGTAAAAAGAAAGATGGTGAGTTCGACTATGTATAGAGAATCTATTTTACTTTTTATTTTAGAGCATCAGTTTTTTTGTGGTGACTCTTTATAATATTATATTTAATTTAATTTAATTTTATTATTTATTTTAAAATTTAAATTCGATTTACTTTTTTTCTCTCAATAGTTAATATTTTATTGCCAAATTCACAAATAGAAAGAGGAATGAAGATTTGCTCCATCTGTAGAGAATAAAATTTCACTCCTTCCTCTATTTTCGAATTTAATAATAAAATATTAATTATTGATAAGAAAAAATAGAGCGAAATCAAATTTTAACATAAATAATAGAGTAAATTTAAATTAAATAATATATTTTGACTCATTGTTGGTGATGCTCTCATTAATTAGTCAAATTTAAAGAGCTCATTAAGAGTTGAATAAATTTTTTGTTCTTTAATAATAATTATACTCTTTATTTATATAAAACTACCTTTAAAATAAAGAATAACATTAGAGATATTCTTAGTTCTTAGAAAGATTTAAGACTATATGGACAAAGGTTAAAAAAGTAATGATAGAATGATAGGCTGAGTTATATATTTTTGAACTTAAAAGAGCATCTTCATCCAATACTATTTATATTTTATTATTTTTAAAAAGTTAAATTTCATTTTTTAAAATTTACTCTTTATATATATAAAAATATATTTTAAAATAAAAAGCAGGTATGTTTTAAGGGCATGAGTTATGGGGCTCAATGTCATTCACTCCATAATGGAGTGGATGCTCCATTGAGCAGGCTGGTCTACACTAGCTCTATAAAAAATGGGGTCATTTTTTTTATTTTTTTGCTTTTTAGTCTAAATTCATTCATAAATTGCCTAATTTTATTTCATTTTCACACACATTTTTGATCATTTCTCACCAAATTTATTTTTTTCTAAATTTATCTATAAATAACCCAAAATTAGTGTTATTTGTCATTTTGCTTAACTAACGTATTATGTATTAATTTGTGAATAGTTTGCTTAATGAATTTGTAATCATTTAGTTATTTTATTTATTTTAGACTTCAAATGTTGTTATTTTATAACATTATTTTTTTAATATTTACTCACTTGACACTAATTATAAAAAATTCTTTTTTCACAAATTTCAGCATAAAAAAATTATCAAAAATATATTAAAATTAAATTTTGAAAAATATAATTTATCTTAAAAATAATGTATAAAAATAGTATGTTAAAAAAGTGTAATTATTGTGAATTTTATATTTATAAATAATATAAATGAAGAGTGATATAATTGTGGGATCTATTATGGAGTATAAAGAAGATTATAATGACTTGACAATCATTTCCATAATAGGTATAACCATTGTAGATGTCTTAACTTCTAAGGATTGCAAATTTATTTGATTTTGGAATATCGGGAAAAAATATTTAATTTTGGAATATTTTTTTTTTACTTTGTTCTATATCTTTCCTATATGGTGAGTCAGTTGGTTGCTAGTAAAGACGAACACTTTGGCCCAGCCCTACCCAAAAAAGGACTAGCCTGAGCCAATATTTTCAGGCCTGCGGTCCAACCCTCTTATGTTTTTTAAAAAATATGGTCGTGCCTGTGCTTAAAGTTAGGCCTGGCGGGCTGGCCCGACTGTATATATTATATATTTTTTAATATATAATATATAGTATATTAATATTAATTTGATGTATTATGTGTTATAAATTAAAAAAAAAAATTCAATTATAAATTTAAGAGTTGTTTAATATTTGTTAAAATATAATTTATATAATAAATTATATATTAAGTTATATTTTGATAAAAAATAAAGAATTTTACTATTTTTTTAAAAAAAGGCCCACCGACCGATCCGATTTTTTGAATGAACGGACCTGGGTCAAACCTTCAATCCGGTCGACAGGGTTGGACTGGCTGAAATTTTAGGGGATGGCCCAGCCCGGCCCAGGCCCTGCCCATTCTTAGTTGCTAGTAGGCCTCAAAACGACGGCACAACGAACTAAACACAACTCCAGTATGCTGCGGTGCCAAAACCTCGCCCCTCACCGCCGCCACGTTAGACACGGTAGGAGGAGGCCTCTTCCAAATGGTTTTGAAAACAACGCGTCCTTCTTCTCGCGCTGCTTTACCATCGAAAGCTTTTCGACTCAAACTCTTCTCTTTTCTGAGACATAAATCCTCCCCTGAAGCCACAACATCCGATATTGGAAAAGGCACTCAGCTAGACAAATTCCTCAGAATTGACTGTAAATCAGATAATGTAACAGTCCGTCAAGCACATCACTTCTTTGAATACATGATCCATATGCAACCATCCCACCAGTCTCCTCATTTAACCATTTGTTAGGCGCATTAGCGAAGAGTAACCATTACCATGAGGTTATTTCATTATGTTCTAAGATGGGTTCCGTTGGTTTGTTCAGAGATTTTATTACTTTGATATTTTGATGAATTGCTTTTGTAGCATTAAAAGGGTCTCCGATGGAATTGTTGTTCTGGGTAGTATTTACATGAATAGTTGGATACCAGATGTTGTGACTTTTAATACTTTGATTAGGGGTTTGTGTATGGAGAATAAGATGGATGAGACAATTGTGTTGTTGAAGAAAATGGGTACAGTTGGTTGCTCACCCAATGTTGTTACTTAAAGTACTTTGTTTACCGGGTTGTGTCGAACTGGGAATACAAGTATTGCTCTGAAGTTGCATGAAAGAATGGTGAAGGAGAATAACGAATCAGATATTATTTGTAAGCCTGATTTAGTTGGTTATAATAGTCTTATAGATGGCCTTTGCAAGAATGGGTTAATTAATAAGGCAAAACAAGTTTTTGTAGAAATGAAGGAAGGTGGAATTTCGCCCAATGTTTTTACTTTTTACCTATAGCTCACTTATACGAGGCCTATGTTTCGCGGATAAGTGGGAGGGGGTTAAGGGTTTGTTTTTTGAGATGTCCAATCGAGTTGTACAACCTAGTTTGATTACATTTAATTCGTTGATGGATGCACTTTGCAAGACGGGGAAAATGAAACAGAAAAGTGTCTCCATTGGGTTTGCAATATTGTGATGTATTTTTAGGAGAGGCGAGATGCCAGATGTAATGACTTTCAATACTTTAATAAGGGAGTTGTGTATGGAGGATAAGCTTGATAATGCATTTATATTATTAGAAAAAATGGTTATGGTTGGTTGTCAACCTGATGTTGTTACTTATGCTACTTTGATTACTGGGCTGTGTCGATTCAACAATATAAATATTGCTCTTAAGTTGCATGAAAAAATTGGTAGAGGGTAACCATGAGCGATTAGATTTCAATTGCAAGCCTGATTTGGTTAGTTATACTACTCTTATCGATGGTCTTTGCCATGGTGGTTTAATAGAAAAGGCGAAACAACTTTTTGTTAAAATGAAGGTCTGAGGAATTTCACCGAACATTTTTACGTTTAGCTCAATGATACATGGGCTATGTTTTGCGAATGAGTGGAAGGAGGCTGAGGGCGTGTTTTTTGAAATGTTTTATCAAGGTGTACTTCCTAATGTGATAACATTTAATTCAATGATTGATGCACTTTGCAAGAAGGGGGAGATGAAAGAGGCAAATAAAGTGCATGAGTTTATGGTTCAAAAAGGCCTGCAGCCCGACATTGTCACTTATAGCACATTGATGAATGGGAATTGTTTGGTGGGTTCAATTGATGAGGCACATAAGCTTTTTGTTTCCATGCAAAGGAAGGGATGTCAACCTAATCTTGTAAGCTATAATGTATTGATAAATGGATATTGCAATAATCAAAAGGTAGATGCAGCTCTAAGTCTCTACGATGACATGATTCAAAGTGAAATTAGACCTGATATTGTCACTAATAAAGTGTTATAAAGTGGTCTTCTCCTAACGGATAGGTTCAAGGATGCAGAGAAATTAATTGGGGAAAATGCAACTTCATGACATTACAAGCTAGATTCCACAAAGTTTTGCTGATTATGTTAGGGCTTTGCAAGAATTGTTGTGTTTATGAGGATTTGGACTGTTCCATAGTTTGTGAATTCAAAAGTTGGTCAATGTTTGAATCTCCAACTCCCTGATTGATGGGCTATATAAAGCGTGGAAGTCTGAAATCACATCGAAATTGTTCGGATTGTGTCGTGAAGGGTTACAACCAACTGCTTTAATGTATGCTATTTTGTCGGTGAATTTTTCGTGAAAAGTCAATTGGAAAAGGCGATGACGGAGTAGAAAGTTTGTGGACTAGATGTTCATCATGTTTAATACATTGATCCATGCGTTAAATGAGCTTCTTCACAAATGAGAGCGACAAATTTGTTTCTAGATGATTTAGCAACATCAGTGGTAATAAACTTACTCTTAAGGGCTGAAAATTGCGATGAATATCTGAATTTGCTTCCACCATTTCCAATGAGCAAGTCAAGAGGAAAATTGCCTTACTGGTTTGATTTTACTACAGAAACTTATTTAGACATCAATGTGCACCTCTCCAATTGCATGATAATACAACTTAGATAAATGATTCCATGATATTTAGGTTCTTTGGATATATTTTGATGAGTATATTAGGAGAAATACGCGTGCAGTGAACATGTTTAACATTTATGAGAATAAAAATGTAGGAAGAAGGCTGTGTATGTTTCACAGAATGAACATTACTGTTTGAATTTATTAGCGGTGTGAGTAGGTTTGTACTTCCGACGAAATTATTACATACTATGCTTCATAGTTTAATGTTGGATTGTTCACCATGTCGGTGGTAGGAATTTGGTTGACATCATAACATTACTATCTCATTACTTCTAAACTTTGTAGGAATTTCTGAACTATCCAGAGACATGTTTTATCTTAAAGTGTATTAATGCCTCCATTTGTAATCATAAGCAGAGGTTTTTTGGATAGCATTTGACCTTTTTTTTGGATGGCATTTGACTTTAATTTTCCTTTGTTTTTTGTCTTTTACGGATTGTTGAGAAACTTTGGATATATATACGGGGAAATGATTTGCAGGATCTAAAGAACAAGAATGTTAACATATGTGCAATGGATCATTTCAGGCCTTCTTTGGTGTAAATACTGTAACTGTTGTCCAACTGAATGAAGCTGCTTACCAAGTAGATCACGCCATTGACATCATAACATTATCAAGAATTTGGTTCGGCTTTATTGTTTGACCATGAAACCTAGCAATGTAAGTTCATCAATCTCCAAAATCCTTAAATGCACTCTTCATGACAGACAATATCGACACTCTAATGTTCCCTTCTAATATTTGAATTGGTGAAAAAATTGATAAACAAGCTCTTTTAAGAAAATTTAACATGCAATATAATGTTTTGGAATTTTATAAAGCATGCCTTCATTTGTTCTTTTGCTTTTACTTTTTTGATCTTAATGTGTGGTTCAAGTATAATGTTGCAGTAAATTGTTGCCGAACTTGCTTAAAGTATAAACAAGTTTTGCCATGCAATTGGCTATTTTATTACATTGAAACAATAACCTTGAATCATATTGAAAGGAAAAAGTACAAAAGTTTCTGCTTATAGATTTTGAATTCAGAGAACTTTTAGTGTCTATATTTGTAAAAGTGTCTACTATTTGGTCTTGAGTGTTGCAATGGTTTAAGCTAGCTTTCCCTGTACTTTCTGCTTCTCTGAAGAAATGAAACTTGATCATGATATGTTTTGTTCTCTTGTGCTGAACTGGATTTTTTTGCAATAGTAATACAGAGTTGCTGTCACAATATAATCTTGTACGATGATCTTGTACTTTACCAAGTCGGATAAATTTCTTCTTTACCAGACAGCTTGATTTATTGCTGCATAAGCTGCTATGTGCTCTGCGTCAGCGGATGGTTGAGCTACAGTTTCTTGCTTTTGTGAAAGCCATGAGAACATCCCATTGCCAATAGAAAATGCATACCCTAAAGTATTTGTACCACAAATTAGAATGATCGGTTAGATTTAGTTTTTTCTCTTATAGATTTTTTCCTTTCTGAGTTGGAAATTTGTATGTTGGGATAGCCAAATTCCCCTATTTGGCAGAATGCAGAAATTGACATTGCTTGATGCTTTAGAGAAGTACTGACCATCGTTAAGTTGTAGTTCTCTGTCGGCTTGTCATGGTACCAAAGGGTCATTTTGGGCGCACGAAGTGGTGTTCAACTCTCTTGTTTCTGTTTATTCTTTATCTTATTTACTGTGATCTGTTATGAATGATTCCTTGTTTTTGTTTGCTGAATGGGAGAATGCATGTCAGCTGTGGGGCATCTGTGTTTAACTTTTTCTAAATTACATATTTGCATTGAATAAAGGATGTATAGAATTCAGAGTTTAGAGTTTCTTTGGTGCTTCGATTGAGTGGGCGAGATATTTTCTGATGCATATGGTATGCTGGAAAAATTAAGATCATGATCACAAAACAAGTACTGAAAAGATAAAAGAGTCCTGTATTTTTTTGAACTGGAAGTCCTGAATATACTACTAATACATTTATTAGTTAATTATCGTTGTCTAGATTCTAGTTGATATTGGATTTTGTTGGACTGTCCAGCCATTGGAGTACTCCTGGTTAGAAACCTGAACAGAGAAATAAGTGGGCAAGCACAATAGCTGTCATCATAAGCATTACTGGCTCCTTTTGTTTTATATAATGCAAGGATGTTATTTGTTTCTGCATATTTTTGTTGATTTCTTTGTTGCTTTGACACTTGCAGAGAAGCATGGGACTTGCTCCTCGCCAGTTGTTCCGGATGAATACAGTTATTTTTTGACAGCTCTTTATGTGTATTTCAACTAGAATGTCACAGTAAGTTGTTGCCAATCTTACCTCAATTATAAACAAGTTGTCATTTGCAATTGGCTATTTATTTACAATGCAAACAATAATTTTTGAATCATATTGAAAGGAAAAAGTACAAAACGTTTCTGCCAAATAATTTTGTGAGATGTGTTCGTACTGTGTACAATCAACCAATTTTTTCATTTGTTCTATGTGAATCCATACCGTCTTGTGTATCAGTCTATATTTAATTGTGTCAGAATGTTTTGAAGTTTATATCGCATCATTATTTGCGTCTTTACATTACAGACTTGCTAAGGGAAAAGGGAGAATCACACTTTTATAACAAAAATAAAAATTAAATTTAACAAATGTCATTTAAGTTTCTAACTATAAAAAATGCTAGAAAAAACAAATTAAATTTGACAAATATCATATTTGCAAGAAATTGTAATATTTTTATGAGAAATTGTTTTTGTTTGAAAAAAAATGAATTTCAGAAAAAAAAAATTAGAAAGTTTTTAAAAATCTTCAAAAGTCTCTGAAGGTGTTCAAAAGTCTCTGAAGGTGTTTAATGGCCTCCAAAGATTTTCAATCTAAATGTCTCTAAAAATTTTCAAAAGGAGTTATCAATTTTTTATAATAAAAAATTGGATTAAATAAATTTTCGGTGTAATAATATTTACAAATTTAATTTATTTAATAGTAATTAATTTAGTCTACAAAAGGTCTTCAAAGATATATAAAAAAGGTCTTCAAAAGGTATCCAAAGAATTACTAATTAAACTGATATTATGGTGTACAAAGATGTACAAATAATGTATATACGTGTACAAATGTTTACAATTTTTTAATAGTTTTAATGCGTTTTAGTGTTTAATCATAAATTTTGTAACTATAGGTACTAAAATTATAATTATTAAACATCCAAAGGACTAAATACATAGCTTTTATCAAACAGATGACATGTAAGGTTTTGATAACCCTAGCATATTTGCCTCTTCATCGCCAAGTTGCCAACTGAAACTGTCACCGACACCTCCACTCCAACAGATCTGTCATTGCAACTCTGTTAGTTTCGATCTTGTCGCACCATTGACTCCTCAGATCATCTCCGCCGTTCACGAATAGAGAATGTCCACCGCCATTGCGATCCGTTCGTGAATGGATGAGAGTTCGTCTCTGACCTCGATGGATTCCTCGTCGCCAATCAATCTCGTTCGTCAGAGGAAGAGGTAGAGAACAAAAGATAGAGAGAAACTGACTGAGAAAGAGAGGGAACTTGTGAGAGAGGAAGAGTAAATGGTGGCGGAGAAGAGGAGAGCATGTCGAGAAGAGGAGGAGAGTGGTGGCAGAAATGGAAAAGGAATGAGGAAGAGAGGAAGAGAACAGAGAAGAGAGAAGGAGTTAGGTTCTCAAAACCCTAGAGATCGAGAGAGAGAGAAAGGATGAGAGAAACTGAGATAGATAGAGAGGACGAGAGAAAAAAAAAAGAAGAGAAAATGTCGCGAGAATTTGACTATTATGTGACTAAATCTGACATTTTTAAGAATCAAAATTGAAAAAATGGCATACATCAAACTTAAACTTAAAAATATGTTATTTAAGTAATTATCAAACTATGCGCGTCTTTAGTCAAAATTTAAATTTTAATTGACACTCAACATAATTAACACAAGGAAAATATAGTTCTGAGCTCAATGTGAATTATTATGAGTTTTAAACCAATTTTGCTTTTGAATACAAGGAAATGGTTTATCTGCATACGAGTGAAGATCATTGAGACATATAAAATCATATATGTACAAACGATATGTGAACGTGGCATTCATTTGCTGAGTATAAAGTTAAGTGTGTGCTTAAACATGTGTGACCACACAAAAATTAGTTGTGGTATTGTATGTCTTTTAATCATTGAGCTTTTTCGAGTTCAATCCTCCCAAACATCTTTTAATTTGCAAGCTTAGTGGATTTGTTAGACCTTTCAAAGCCAACATTTGTCCATTTGGCTTTTTTTGTGGCTGGATTGTGATTAGTGTAGTATTGAACTACTCTAGAGCTCTGCAAGTTTTATATTGTGGGTTGTGGGATTCAAGTTGTTTGTAAATTTAACTGAGTGTATTGGTAATATTTTAAATTATCAAATTGATTAGAAAATTAAAACTATTGCATGACAGTATATTATTGACATGTAGTTATAAGAATATATTATAGGAGGTAATCAAATTTGAGCATATGTGCTTGTAATCATGCATCAAAAACTTTAATTCAGAGATAAATATCAATCCTAGCGTGGTCACAGTATATTGGGCCTGGTCATGACATAATAAATTATATATAAATAAAAGCAAAACATATTGTTTCCGCCATAATTTTGTAATTATTGCAAAATGAATGAAATCATGCAATAAGGAAAGATTGGAGCAAATTATGAAGGAAGCAAAATTTAAATACAAATCAAGACTAAATGAAGAAACAAATTACAACAGATTATGGAAGTTGCAGTAGATATGGAGGGCTTGTTCTTCAAGAAAAAATGCAGCAGAAGAAAATGCTTGGAGAGCAAACTAAATTATTGTAAATTAAAACAAGGAAAGTCCTTGAGGGGGTGGCAAAATCGTAAATATTGCCTTCAGACAATGTGAATTACAGAAGTACAAATTTGAGATTTATGCACTGGAAGTTAACGAAAGTCAGAATATTGCAAAGGAGGAAGGATGATCTGCAAGAGAAATTAATGAAATTTAAATGAAAATTCTTATCTACCAAGAATAACGTAACAATATAAAAAGCAAAAGAAGCCACGACAAAAAGGATCTCTCCAGCACAACAACACCACCCTATGAATTAATTTATTTTTTTCTCTATTTGCTCTTTAATTTTAGTTTTTTTTTATTCTCTATTACATTTCGCTTTCAACATACTGTACTCAATCTTTATTTTAATAAAACTCGTCTTTTTTATTTCATCATTGTGTTTTTACTATTGTTCCAAAGAAGCAAAAGACCCAAAACAATGAGTTAGTTTCTTTGCTCGTTCTCAATTGTTTGATAAGAAGTGAAGATCTCGAGCACAATTTTAATTCTTTTGGTTTAGAAACACCTTAATTCTTTGGCACACTCGTGCAAATCCACAAACTCACCAATGAACGGCGTTGTCTTCCCAAATTTCTCACAAAGAAAATATGAGGAACACATATAGTTTTGATATTTATTGTACATAAATAAATTAAATTAAGTAACCATTATATTTAGATAAAGTGAAATATATTTTATAACAGTAATATATAAAGAATTTTCTTTATTCCAAGCAATCATTATACTTGAGGAAAGTGAGATATATTTTATAACAAAAAAAATATAGAGTTCTTTTTATTCCAACTTATTTTTAATTAGATGAAGATAAAAATGTTTGATTAATTATTTTTATTTTTTTCTTGCCTTTTCTTTAGGTTGATGTTTGTCAATATCACATGCAACGAACTAATAATTAAACGAATCGATAATCAACAAGGGGTTCAGGTTACCAACCTTAATTTGGGCAACGAAAATTATATTTGAAAGCGGAAACAGATCTATTTGTATGTTATCCTTGCATGCAAACTTCCTTCGTTGATTAACAATGGGTATGACATGAACTAGTTTCTCTTTCTATTTGCCACATGAAGATACACATGAACGCATGATTTGCAAGTGGATGAAGAAGACAAACTCCTTCTTTCCCATGAAGGTCGACGACCTCTTCTCTCTTTTAGAGAGATGATGTCTTTTGTGTAGTGTGTAATGTGGAGGATCCAATCCTAATTAAGGTCATCAATTAAGTCATCCCTGAAATCATGGAAACAATCCTTTAATTAGCTATGGAATCCCTCGTGGCCACTTGCTTTCGATGGTTTCTTTCCTTCTATAAGTTTTGACTTTGGTCCCGATTTATTCCCTCCAAAATCTGCTCTTCTAATGATCCAATCTTTAACTTCATCAGTTGTGATTTTCCTTGGAGACTTGATTCTTTTCTTTTTTAGCTCACCTCAAAAGCCAAGTTTCCTAGGGGCTGAATGTTCCCCTAGGTCTGCACTTTCCTTCTTAGAGGTCTTTTTCCTTTAGTTAGGGGTGGAAATGAGCCGAGCAGCTCGCGAGCGGCTCGGAGCTCGACTCGATAAAAGCTTGTTCACGACTTAGCTCGATAATAAATGAGCCGGGTCGCTCGCAAACTGCTCGGAGCTCGGCTCGATAAAGGCTCGTTCACGACTCGACTCGATAATAAATTAACCGAGTTTGAACAAAATTTTAGGCTTGTTTTAATAAACGAGCCGAGCTTGAATACCCAAAAGCTCAGCTCAAAAGCTCGTGAACAAACTTGTTTGTAGGCTCGTGATCAAACTTGTTTGTAAGCTTGTCTATATATATATATATATATATACACGTGTGTATATGTGTGTGTGTGTATTAAACTAAATTATGAAAAATATGTTTATATTTGGAATAGTATTAATATTTGGACCACATCAACAAAAGTTCAAACTTACACTAATTGACCGTGTCTATAAAAATCTAAGCATGCCCACACAAGATGATCTAATATTAGATTGAACTTGTGAAACAAATTGAAACTTCTAATAGTTCTTGGTTTAATTACATGCTCAACATGATTTTATTGAACTAACCTAAATTTGATTATTTTATTTTTAGAGTTGTTTCCAAAGCTGAAGTAGCAAATCTCGTCCACAAATTTATTTGAGTCTTTGTTGAGCCGAGTTCGAAAAACTCGCAAACAAGCTCGTAAGCTCGCGAGCTTTGTGATGAGCCGGGTTTGAACAAGATTTTGAGATCGAGAGAGAGCTCGAGTTCAAGCTCGAGCTCGATAGATTTTAGACGAGCTGAGCTTGAACACTCCAAAACTCGGCTCGGCTCGGCTCGAATCCAATCCTACCTTTAGTGGGTTGTTAACTAAGAGAGTGATTCCTGGAGGTCAATGTTTCAACCCTCAACTTCTACCTTCCTTAGAGAGAGATTCTTTCCCTTTTTGGTTCCCTTAAAAGCCAAGTTCCCTGGGGCAGAGGCTCCCTTAAGGCAGCACTGCCTTCTTTGGGGACTATTTCCTTCTAAGGATGCTGACTTAGAAAGAAATTTATGGAGGTTGATCTTCAACTCCTCAGACCTTCTTGGAGGGTGATTCTTTTCTTTTTTTGGCTCCCTCCAAAAGCCAAGTTCCCTGGGCCTGGAGGCTACCTTAGGCCTCAACCTTTAATCATGCAGTAGACTTCCAATCAAGTGGGTTTCTCAATCTTGACCCGTCCCAAAATATATAAACTGTGAGGTTATTGTTTCCTTAGTGTAAAAATAAGATATTGTAAATGTCTCCTTGCACCTAATAGACAAGCAAGAGAAGTTATAAGAGGTTTTTCTCTACCCGAAAATAAGGAGATAGTGGATTCAAAACTTGGGACTCAGCTTGAGGAGTGGACATAAGTCAAAGAGGACTGAACTTCTATAAATCGACGATTTTGATCTCTCTTTCCTTCTCTCTTTAATTTCATTACTTATTGCTTATTACTTGCTTTTATTTTTAAGGGCTTGAAGTGGATTGTTTTTTGTTTTGGTTGTTTTCAAGTAAAAGAGTTAGAAAAAGTCTTTCAAAAGTCTCAAACAATTCAATTGTGCCCTTTTTTAGATTGCCACTTTGCGACAACAGAGATCAAAATTAGCCACGAGCTCAAAGAAGGATGCGGACTGGATCAATGTGTTTGCTCAGACTCTTCCTTTTGGCTGCCATATTCTTAGCCGGCCACCTGAGGAAGTTAGATTCTTATTTGTTAAGGATAGTGATGGCGTGTCTTACCAAAGACTTTGTAAAATCTAACTCTGTTCCAGGCTTCTTATTGACAAGTTTTTAATAAATATTTTTTTATATCTGAATTTATTTCATTCGATAAGTAAGATTTCGTCAAATCAATATGATTATTGATTCCCATTGGAAAACACTTTATCAATAAACTATCGTATAATTCGATAAAAGATGTCACTAACATATATTAATTATCATTAATATTTTATTAAATCACTCCAGCTACAAGCTTCACGTAAAGTTCTTGTCACCGGGCAAAAATATTGAAATCAAGATTGTAAAGTGGAAAAGACATCGGTGTGGTCCAGATGATAAGAGAGACACAATAATAGCCAACTTTTTCTTTTGTTTTTTGATAATTCTCCAATGATGGTACGGAAATAGTAAAATTGATGTATTTAGAGTACTGTTTTCGATTTTTGCTTTGATTTGGATTTTGATGCTTCATCAACCCCTTTAGCTTCATACACGACTTCTTCTCTTGCCCTTTTGTTGTGTTCCCATGTTGTCTTCCTTCCTGTCTCACCATTTTTAGGTCATTTTTTTAATTAGAGATGCAACAATGTTTTCATTCTTATATAATTCATCAGTTGAACACAATGAAAAGATAAATTAAATGACCCTGAAGTTGACGATTAATTCGATGAATATTACCTACAAACAAAAATATTAACTTTAAACTAGTCTGATTTAATTAATTCATGTCTGCAGAGCTATCTAATTGTTCTAACAATGGACTTGCGGATTGCGCAAATCAGTTACATGATATTTAGAATAATATTACTCATTAAGAAAATATATCGTTGTTCCAATACCATTAGGTAGTTTTTCTTTCTTTCTTTCTTTTTTCTTCATAAGTATCATTAATAGGTAGTTATAATATATGAGAGACTAGTTATTTTTTCTTAATAGGCCATAGGTACCTATGTATTATCTATCAAATCCTTAAAAACTCACTTCAACGTGTTAGTGCTTGTTTGAAGCATGTGGCGAACAATATACAGTGAATAATAGATTTTAAAATAATAAAAAAAATAAAAAACGTGATAAAAGTTATAAAAAATAATATCGAAAAAAATTATAAAAAAATATATTATATACTGAAAACATACTAATTAAATGCTATGTTTGTCTGACGAAGCTGTACTCTAGAGGCTAGAAAGCTTTTTTTGAACACTTACGAGCGACTCCCTCCTTGTAATTAGGTTGCATAAAATGCAAAGTTTCAAAATGAAGACCTTGCTTTACGGAAAGTAGTAGACTCCATAAATTGAGTATTAATGTAATAATAAGAAGTTTCTAAGTAAAGGTTCAAGGATTAATATGTAAAGATGGTAGGCCACCAGGATATCTTCTGAAATGTAATTTTGCTTTTGCAATCTTTTCAAAAGTAATATCATCTATTTGCATGCTTGTCATTTTCTTACATATTATATATGTCCCTCCATTCTGTATTTAATAATTTATAAATGGAAGATGCAAAAACAAATCATGTACCAATCAAGACATAATGCACCATCACATGCATGAATGATGTAGATATTATTAAACTTTGATCGTAACATGCTTCACATCACGGATGTTAATTCTGAAAACATGTCATGGATGGTTCGTTGAAGATATACGTATGGCCGAAACATTAAATAACCCCTGAACTTGTAATTTTTTTTAAACCCCTTAACTTTACAATCTTTTTAACAAGCTGTTAAACTTGTCAATTTCACCATATTAAGGACAAATCCATTAAATTAGTCATGCCAGCTAACGGTTTTAAGAAAAATTGAGGCCGAACCCATAAGTAAGCCTTCCAACTTGTAATTTATTTCCCCTCAAGCTCTCTCTGTACACACATATATTTAATTATTTCGCTTATTCTTTCAACAAAAAATATATTTGATAACATATAAATATTAAACATAAATATTTTGATATTCACTTATTCTTTCAAAAAAAATATGTTTTTATATATTTAATAATATATAAATATTAAACATAAATATTTTTGTAATATAATAATTAAAATAAAATAAATATAAATATTAAACATAAATATTTTTTCATACTTTATTATATTTTACTATACTTTTACAAAAATAATAGTAATAAAATTTAATTATAATTATTAAATATATTGATTGATTAAATATACAAATATATTGTAGTAGCAACGCCAAAAAATGACACTGCAAATGGTACTAGGTTATACTCATGGCGTGGACCCTGTATCAATGGAAAAAAATGGTACTAGATTGGACTCCACACTCAACGTCATTTCCAACTTTTTGTACCAATTTGGAGTGCGTTGGAGGCACTCTAAAAACGTTATCCTACATGTCTCATTTAACGGATTTGACTTTAACATGATGAAATTTACAACCTAGTGCCATTTTTGGGCGTTGTTACAATATATTTGTATATTTAATTAATCAAAATATTTACTAATTATAATTAAATTTTATTACTATTTTTTTGTAAAATTATAGTAAAATATAAAAAAAAATTCAAAGCACAAGATCTACAAATTTAAAATATAAACACATTCATATCAATATAATTTAATATAAATAAAAATATGCTACCATAGTAAAATTGAATTTACAATTAAAATATATCAAAATATTATTTTGAAAGAATAAGTGAAAAAATAGTTAATATTTATATGTTATTAAATATATCAAAATATTTATGTTTAATATTTATATGTTATCAAATATATTTTTTGTTGAAAGAATAAACGAAATAATTAAATATATGTGTGTACGGGAATGATTTGAAGGAAAATAAATTACAAGTTAGAAGGCTTACTTATGAGTTCAGTCTCAATTTTTTTTAACACTGTTAACTGGCGTGACCAATTTAACAGAGTTATTCTTAATATAGTAAAATTAACAAATTTAAGAATTTATTAAAAAAATTATAAAATTAAGAAATTTAAGAGAAAAAAAATTACAAGTTCAGGAGACTATTTATGGGTTCGGCCATATACGTTATCAGTAAATGATGCATCTGATATCTAAGTTTTTAGGATTCTCTTTAGTTTTCGGTGTTGTAGCCTCTAGTACGACAAACACATTTTGAATAGTGGACGATCTTTCCAATTTTGTTGCGAGCCCACTATCTTATTGGATTAAGCCTTAGTAAATCATTTTACCTATAAAAGAAAAAGAAAATGATGCATCTTAACTGAACTTGTTTTCATATTTGCAAGAAATAATTGAGCTACGCTATGGGTAGGCACTTTACTGGCCATATTGCACTGTGTTCTCTGTGCAGAAACTATCAGCTATTTCTACCAGTTCTCTCCCTAGCTAGCTAACTCTTTTGTCCATAAAAGCACAGACAACTGACCTGAGCGCAAATCTATGGCCAGAAAAGGTCCATCAGTTTTGGCGCTAAAGCCTCGAGAGCCTCTTTTCTTGATGGTAAATATGAGTTAACAAAACGGTATAAATGTATTGACCACGAACGGTTATACCTAGGGGAGCAACAGGGCCACACCACAAGAAAAAGACGTTTTTGGTCGCAAATTTTTGCAAAACGTTGCGACTGGTCAACATTCTGTCGCAATATTGGGGACAAGTCAACCAAAACTTTTGCGACGAGTTCGTCGCAAAAAATTGTGTTCTGTGACGAATTTGTCGCAAACTGTTGTGACCAGTTGGACATAACGTTTTGCGACGCATTCGTCGCAAAAAAAATAGAATTTTGTCTTTATTTATTTATTATTATTAAATTGTTTAATAAAAACAATAAAAATAAATGAAAATATTTAACATCTTAATTAATTCGAAAATATAATAAAAATTAAAAAATAAATGAAATATTTATTATTTAAATAATTTAAAAAAATATTAAATATTTAAAATTTAAATCTCAAATATTTACAAAATATTAAATGTTTACTAACTCCAACATATAAGAATTACATAAACTATCTACAAAAAAAATGTCAATATATTTGATTAGAAAAATTAAAAAATGACTAAATTATAATATATTCGCCATATTCGAGTTCAAAACTGCTTCAGGCTGGGTTTGTGCATATGTTGAAGCAATGAACTTCGGATCCTTTGCTGCAACATCAACATACTTCAATATAGCTTCTCTTGGATCCTCCTCCATCCAAGTCTCCTTGATCACCCCTCCTTGCTGAAATAGCGAAAATTTTGCATGTTCAAGTATTGTTAGTTGGTGCCAAGTCTTGAAAGGTCAAAAAATTAAGACAAAAAATGAGGACAGAGAAGAGTGGAAATACTGGGTTAATAAGCTGCCCTTACTTGCACCAACTCTTCCACCATCTCCTGGTCCTGTTATTGTAAGTTTGGGTTTGTGGGACTTGATTGGATCCTTCGGTATTTTCTCCCGCTGACGCTTGCGACTTGGCAGGTCTCTAAACAGAGGCAGAGCATACACAGTTATTTGAGAAAAAAATAACAGCATTTTATTATAACGAAAAGAAATGCTAAAGCAATCTCAAATAAAGCATATCAAAAGACCCCTCATAACAAGACCCAAGCCAAAATTTAGGAAAGATGCATTCCTAGAATGTTACAAGAGGGAACTCACTCTCACGAGAAGAGCCAAGCAGAGATGACGTTTTATGCCCCTTCTAAGATCCTTGGTTAGATTACGGACCAAATTCTCTTCATCAACACCACTGTTGGAAAATGCGGTCCGCCCATGACTGATGAACCGAACTCTGTCGGTCAAGGTGTGAACCAAGACCGTAGGCCGAGACCAATTGAAAAGTCCAATTGAGAAGAACCAAACTCGGTTGGTCAAGGTATGAACCGAGACCGTGAACTGAGACCAATTGGTAAGCCCAATTGAGTTGGGAATGAAATGGGCACGTAAGCCCGTTAGGCCCACGAGCCTGTTCGAGGGCCTATATAAGGAG
>CAODLS013032064.1:0-14555 GCA_948243855.1 Flueggea neowawraea
TATATTTTTTATATGTTGTTGATATATTATTTATATATTATTGATATATTGTTTATATGTTGTTTTGAAGTTTTAAAACAAGAAAAAAATATTTAAACAATGTATAAATATCATATAAACAAGTTTTAAACAAGCTAAAAAAATGAACAGATTTTAAACAAGTTTTAAATAATTCTAAACATGGCCCATAAAATGTAGTTTATAAACTTTTGGGTGTACACGTGTAATTTTGAAAATTTCGCCAAAATATTGAAAGTGGGCTGGGTGAATCAGTAAAATGTGATTCTGGGCTCCGTAAATTTGTAAACGACCCATTTTTAAAAGTGCCAAATACATATACACTACAAGTTGCCCATAATCATAAATTACTAATTGTGATAATTATGTGATTCACCAACAAAATTTTGCAATATTCTTTTCCGTACGAACATGTTATGCATATTACAGATGCATTTTACAATATTTTGTCCATACGAGTGTGACTTTTCAGATACATTGACATGTATTTTCAAATTTACGGAGTCTTATTTATATGTTATTGATTTGTTGTTGATTTTTTTCTATATTTTCAAATTCAAGACGTCTTATTTATTTATTATTTATATGTTATTTTTTGTTTGTATATTAATTAATTGTTGTTTATATATTGTTGGTATCGTGTTGACATGTTGTTTATATATTGAAAATAATACACAAACAAATATGTAATTTATATATTTTTGATTTGTTGTTTATATATTGCTTATATATTACTTATATGTTGTTGATATCTTATTTATATGTTGTTTTTAACATCTACATAACATGTAAACAAAGATATCAACAATACATAAACAACATTTAAGTTTTAAAACAAAAAAACAACATATAAACAAGTTTGAACAATGAACATATTCTAAATAATATATAAACAACATATAACCAATATATAAACAATATTTAAGTTTTAAAATAAGAAACAACATATAAAAAAACTCTAAATAATTTTTAAACAACATATAAACAAGTTTGTATAACTGTAATTTATAAAGTTTGGTGGATTAAATCGTAATTTTGTAATTTCTGCATAAAATATTGAAAGTGGGCTACGTGAATTTGTAATTGATGATTTTGATCTTGATCAATATGTAATTGGCCCTTACAAATTCACACGATCCACTTTTAATACTTTAAATAGAAATTTCAAAATTATGAATTCACGAACCAACTTTATAAATTATAGATTTCGAACCCAACAAAGATTCAAGCTTGTTTAAAATTTGTTTAGTATTTGTTCATTACATATATGTCTGTACCTTGTTTAAAGGTTGTTTAAGACCTATTTAGAACTTATTTAGTATCAGTTCATTGTATATTTGTTCAACAATAAACCAACAAACAAAATAGCATAAAATCAACAACAATTCAGCAACAAGTCAACAACAAACCAACCACAAAACAATGTCGTTTAGGCTAAAAAATAGAGAGAAAATATCAAAAATATATGCCATGAATTTGAAAATAAGGAACTGTGTATAAGAAAAATCATTCTGTGAATCAGTAATTATGGAAAAATATATCTATAAAAACACACCATGCCTGTACGGGAGAAATATTGTAAACTAATGTGGGTAAATCGTGTAATTTTCTCTTTTTAAGACTTGGGTCATTTTCACAAACATGTAGTGTAGATTTGTAATTTACGAATTTAATTAACCTACTTTCAATATTTTAAACAAAAATTTCAAAATTACGGTTTTATGGAGCTAACTTTATAGATTACAGATTTACAGACTTGTTAAAAACTTGTTTAGAATTTGTTTAGAATCTGTTCATTATGCATTGAAGATATCAACAACCTATAAACAAGATATCAACAACCTATAAACAAGATATCAATAATATATAAACAATATTCAAATAACATATAAATAAGACGTCTTGAATTTGAAAACAACATATAAACAAGATATCAATCACTTATAAACAATATATAAACAAAATATATCAACAACATATAAACAAGACACCTTGAATTTGAAAACAACATATAAATAATATACAAACAATAAATCAACAACATATAAACAAAAGATATCAACGACATATAAACAATATTCAAACAACTTATAAACAAGACGTCTTGAATTTGAAAATACGGAAAAACATCAACAACATATAAACAATGTGCCGTGAATTTGAAAATACATAACTATGAATTTTAAAAGTCACGCATGTATGAAATAAATATTGCAAATTATATATGTAATAAACATACCTTATTCGTACATAATGCAAACTTTTCTAGATGAATCGCTTAAATACCACTAAAAACTTTGGTCGGAAATAATGTAATTGGGGCTTTAAACTTTATTAACCCAAAAAAAATTAGGGATGATTACTCTATACACCATGTTTGAGACATTTTCATACCAGCGCACGGACCGAACATTTTTCTCTTATTAAACGGCTCCAATTTCACTTTTTGAACGCATCTCTTTTTCAATCCGTAAGGAGTTTTGAGTTTTTCAACTCTGCATCCTCCTCCTCTCTTTCTCGCGTCTCTTTCTTCTATCACTCTTCCCTCTTTTTTCTCTGTATTTCTTTTTTTCTATTTCTCGTCCCATCGTTCTTTCTCTCTTCTTCTGGCTGACTTTCTCACTTCTCTCTTGTCCCTTCCTCTATCAATCTCTCTCTATTCTGATGGAAGCTCTATTGGTACCGGCGACGTCTTTTCTTTCCAGATTCGATGAACAAAGCGACGTTGTCTCCTCTACTGGTGTCGAAGACGTCTTCTCATTCCAGATCTGACGAACAAAGCGACACCGTCTCCTCCTCTGTTGAAATGCGACACGGGTGGTTGGGTGTGTTCTTAGTGTGCTTGACGACGATAATAAGGTCTTTGATTTCTAGGTCTGTTCTCTTTGCTCTAAACGAGATTGTTTTCGTCTCATGTTTGCATCGTACTGGTTTTGGTTATCTGATTGTTTTTGTTCTTCTTTTTTTGTTGAATGATATGTTCTTCAAAATGGCATCAATTTGCTAAAACAGAATTGATTATCAGATCTATTGCTTGCATGTACTGTGTATTGTCATATTATTGCTGAATCTGAGTCTATTTAGTTTAGATTTGAAATTCCAGAGAGAAATAGTTGATCTGAAATTGCCGAATCTTTGGCCTATGTGGTTTGAAAAAGACGATTCGGTGGGGGAAGGAGGTGGGGTGACGAAGAAGAAGGAGAAGAGAGAGTGCGACCGACGAGATGAGCAGAGAGGGAGAGAGAGGTTACATTGAGTTGATTTTGATTGAACGTTGATATTGAGTTGATTTTTATTTAACGTTGATATTGAGTTGAAAACGAGTTGATATTGTGTTGACTTTTTTTTCAAGATTGATATTGAGTTAAATTGAGTTAATTTTGAGTCAATTTAGGTTATGTTTTAGTATTTTAAAAGTTTTTAAAAGTTGCTTTAAAGTTTTCTTAAGGTTGTTTTAGGATTGTTTTAAATTTTTAAAAAGTGTTTTTAGGTTTTTAAAGTTCATATAAAGTTGATTTTAGGTTGATTTTTAGGTTTTTAAAAATTTTATGTAGAGTTGATTTTAAAATGTTTATATAGAGTTTATACAGAGTTGATATTATGTTGATTTTAAGGATTAAAAAAATTGTAGAGTTGATTTTATGTTGATTCTAAAAAATTTTATGTCGAGTTTATATAGAGCTGATATTAGGTTTATTTTAACGTTTTAAAAAATTTATAGAGTTGTTTTTAGGTTGATTTTAAAAAAGTTTATGTAGAGTTTATATAGAGTTGATATTAGGTTGATTTTAAATTTTTTAAAAAAAATTATAAAATTTATTTTAGGTTGATTCTAAAAAATGGAGTAATTTAAAAAATAAAAAAATAACTAAAATGGAAAAAAAAATAAAAACAAATAATGATAAAAAAAAATGTAAGGAAAATGACCTTTCTGGTATGAGATGTAAGAAAAAATGATTGTTGAATGTGATATAAGGAAAAGAGTCCATGATGTTAGAAGAAAATAAATGAGTTATTTATTTATCATTTATTTGTAATTAATTGTCTATAATGGTCTTTTTGTAAGTTGCCCAATAATTTAATCCAAACAGTTGATATCAACAAAAAACTACAAATCTCTGCAACTAAACCCAGTAGGCCTTCAATCGGTACATCCAAACAATTCTTCGGCTACAAAAGAAAGTCCATTAAAGTTGTCCAACATGAAGTACCGAAAGGTGGAGGTCCATGGGCAAACATCTATTGGCCCAAAAGGTCCCAAGGGCAAAGAGATAATTTCGCCCTCGTTTTCAGGACTATCACTAATAGAGATGACAATTTATACCCTATTCGACGGATATCGACCCTACTCATATTCAGTTAACGTAGATATTATACGTTTTGACTAGATATGGGTACGAATATAAATAATACTTGTATTTTACTGTACAGATATGTGTATGGTATGGATATAAAAATATCTTACACGTACTCTTATCCGTTGGATAATATTCGTACTCGTTATCTATACTCGTTACATATATATAATACATACTTACACACACACACACACACACACACACACATATATATATATATATATATTATATATGTATATATATATTATATATGTATGTATTATATATATGTATACACACATATACACACATCTGTATTACATATACTGGTTTTTACACAATACACCTACGATACTTTACAATATTTATTTTGCACTACCCACTTTTGCATATTATATTTTCACTTTTCAATTATTTCAAATTCAAAATACATATTTTCAAATTTACCAACTCTTGTTTATATATTGTTGGAATGTTATTGATATTATATTACTGTTGTTCTATTTTTCAAAAAATAAAGTGTTGTTTATGCTATGTTTGTAACTTGTATATCTTTTAGAGATACAGAACATACAAATATTAATTTTATAACTCGTTTATACTATATTTGTAACTTGTATATACTATGTTTAAGTTATATTTATGATTTGTTTATGTTATGTTTCTAACTTGTATATCTTTTACAAAGATGCAGAATATACAAGTTTAGTGTTACAACTTGTTTATATTATATTTGTAATTTGTATATACTATATTTATGTTATGTTTCTGATTTGTTTATGTTATGTTTCTAATTTGTATATCCTTTACAAAGATGCAGAACATACAAGTATTAATATTACAACTTATTTATATTATGTTTGTAACTTGTATATACTATATTTATAACTTATTTATTATATGTTTGTAACTTTTATATCTTTTACAGAGATGCAGAACATACAAGTGTTAATTCTATAACTTGTTTATCTTATATTTGTAACTTGTACATATCATATATACAACATATAAATATATATAATACATATAAATAACATATATATAATATATAAAGAACATATAAACAACCTATAAATAACATATAAACAACGTATAAACAAGTTATAAAGAAGTTTTAAAAAAATATGAAATATAAATAGAATTTAGACAAAATCTAAACAAGTTTCAGACAAGTCCGTAAAAATACAGTTTAAAAATTTCAAGTAATAACTTATCACATTACTATTTCATTAACTATATTTTGTTATAAATTAGAATTTTTATATTATGATGTGTGAATATAATATTTCATATTATCTTAGATATTTTTTTAATATATTATTCTAAATTAATAGTATATTATATATTAAATAAATTAATTAAATTTAAACTATAAATAAATAAGTACTCTAAAAATAAACAAATATTTTATAGATAAAATACATATAATAATTTTTATCATTTACATACAAATAAGATATAAATATATAACATAAACTATAAATACAAATAAGGTATACCCTATCCATACTGCTATACCTCGTTAATGTTGTCGTGGAGACTCGAGTTTGGGTGCTTGGGAAGAGACCCCATAGCCCAAAACGTCCTTGTAAGAAAAACTAGTTGAAATCCTAGAAATACTTTCTGCAAGTGAGAAGATTGTTTTATACGATTATTATGCAAGTGCCCAGATGGCGAAGTGTGTTCGTGCTAAAAAACACATTGCTACCATCTTTGACAACAACTACCCATTTTGCCTCTATTCATTCTACATCCTCAACATGGGAGAAGCGGAAGAATAAATGGGATTCTGTGAGTTCTTCACCTTCAATCTTTATTTTACTTTTTAATTTTTTTTGGGTGCGTTTTTGGGTATTGTTTTTGCCCATTTGAGGAAAAGTTAGAATTTGTTATTTCTGATAGTATAATTGATGGTAATGATTTTAATCAATTAGCATGTTAGCACAGATAGTGGATATATTATGGTTTTGCGATTGTGTTTTGGTATAAAGGTCAAAAAAGACTGAAACCTTGCGTTAAAAATGTTGCTGTCAAGTTATTTCTTCAATGTTAGATGGTACTCTTTCTCAGAATCTCTCTTAGTGGTATGAAAGATTTATTCTTAACAGCAACTAGAAATAGTTGAAATGGGGAATTTGGGTAGATATGTTGCTTGAAGATGGCATGTCCTTTGTTAGAGAGTTCAAGCATAGAGGAGGTTGTTTATGTTGTTTTCCTCGAAATATTCTGATGGATAGTTCAAGAAATATTAGGTGTATTAGAAGGTTTTCTTTCAATTGATTGGCAATGTCACTTGGCCCACCGGCCATAAGGGGATCATTTGGCAATTTGTTATATTGCTCTGCCACTGCTCTTCTTTGTACATTGCAGTAAAAGCCTGCTTTCTGGTAAAGCATCCTGCTTGTACATAGTTACCCTCGACTTATTTTGATTGAAAAATAGGCTTCCTGCTTTTATTAGCAGCAACGAGTGGAGTTGGTTCTACCTATAGGTTTTTGTTCCCCAAAAATACTAGGAATGGAGCTCCTTAATCTGTGTGGATTGGAGGGGGTTGTGAGGTAAATGACTTGCTGGGTTAGGCATCCTGCTAAGTGTTGCGTCATTTCTCTATGGAATGGTATTCATAGGTGTGGTCACTTGAGTTTGTCTTTGCTTATTTGTATTTCACTTACAGGATTTGAGTTGGATGACACCTTTATGAACTAAAAACTAGATATTGCCAATGCTGCAAATAAGCTGGCAACAATGTGTAATTTGATGGGGAAACTTTTGGGATTATTTTTGTGCATTATTATGAGGAATCAGAACTGGAAAATGGATTCTCTTAACATATGTATGTTAAACATAGGATGGATTGATTTCAAATAAAATCTTGCTTGATTTTCAGATGGCAACTGTATCCCCTTGTGAAACCATAATAATAGGATTTTAAGTTGGACATTCTTGTAATTGCGAGGAGGGTGCTGCTATGACCATAGAATAATCTAAATTCTTGAAGATTGTGATTAGAGTGGGGTCAGCAAAAATTGGTTTTGCTAAGATTTTACTACTCCAGCTTGCTGTTTTATGAAATTTCCCTTGGGGATGTTTTTATGTGAAATTTTATGTCTTAGATCTTCTGATTTGCATTTGCATTTGCCCAAGAAGGCAGCACTGATTTTCTTTATTTACCTTTTGTTTTCTTTTAGTTGGCAATGAGTGACTTTTGGTTTGAAATGCTGTTTAAAAGATTTGCTTAATTTTTTAAGTAACTATTTATGTTCAATGTAGTAGGAAGATTGATAGTTCTTTTCATTCACTTGTTTTTTGTTCTCCTTTGGCAGGACATAAATAGATTTAACCGCCCATCTAAGGTATGAACTTACAACATTGACATGATATACCAAGTTTTATGCTACCTACTTTATCTTACTTGAAAAAACAAAGACCTCAGCAGGCCATTAAGAACTCCAGAAGCGGATTACTTTTTTTAAAAACCTTTTAATGGATTTTTTATGCTTTCACTTCTGCTCTTACTTTTTTTTTTAAATTTGTTGCATTTCTTCCATTTCTCGTCAAGTCAATTATCCTTGATAGTTGGTACTGCAAACATGAATTCAGGATCATGCCAGATATGTTGTACGTCAAAGACGTGTGGATGCAAAGAAAGCACTAAAAGACCTTCTCTACAAAACTGGTTGCACCAAGACTTCTTTTGAGGTAACTTTTGTATTCTTAGTTAAATTAAACCATTAATTCTTCAATGCCTCCTTGCCTTATGGTTTTCGTCATTCACATTGTAGTGTATTAAATTGCTCTAGGATATCTGTGGTGTTTTTTCTTGGCACAGCTGAACCCATTTATTTGGTTTACTGAAACGAACAAATTAATATAAATGTGACAGTCTAATATTTGTTGACTACAGGGCAAAAGCGTAATAACCTTAGGAGTTTCTTTACCATATTAAACTTTCTGTGTTGTGCTGAAAACCTTACATAATCTGGAAAGCAAATTACTGAATAAAACTGAATTTACTTCTGATAAACACGAATATCAAAGACTTCCAACTGATTGAGTATGTTGTGTTTAAAATATCCATGTAAAACATAGCCAGTGTACAAAAAAAAGAAAAAAAAGGTTTTCTGTGTTGATATTTTTGCTAGCCTTGGATGCAAAATATTGCAAGAATTGATAATCTTTGTTTGTAAATAGCTTACTGAAATTTTCTCATTGTGGCGCCTTGGAGATTAATCAACTATGATATGAGTCATGTGGGGTCAAATGAGAGAGGCTTCCAAACATGTTTATGCACATTGACTATGAATCTCTGAAATAGTGTTGCCAGTCAAAATGTTATCAAGCATAAATGTGTAATTTTACGTGAAAACACGTAATTTTGAGGAGAATCCCAATGTCTAAATTATATACTTTGTATTTTTCTTTTACTGATCTAAATTTGTCTACAATGATCAGTCTTTCCATAAATTGAGTACAACTTGTATGCAGGATGAAGATAGGCTGCCCAAATATGGGCCAGGGACCGAGAAGAAAAAGAAAGGAAAGTCTTTTGCTCAACAAGGCAGCAAATCTCAGAACAAGCAAATGAAGCGTAAACTTTTCTCTTTTCTCCTCCTTTTTTGTTCATTATAATAAGGCCTCTTAGTGTGCTTGCTTTATTTGCTAATTTTATGCCCTTTTTCATTGTAAATGTTTATTTTACTCCTCGATGCCAACTTTTTCATGCACAAGATGATGCCGTTGTTGTTGTTAATCAACACAATCTTTGTCCAGTTGCATATACTATTTACAAATTGGTTAATATCCTAATTGAGTAGTGATTTGGTAAATGTCAAATTACAAGTAATACCTGAGCAATTTTTATAAACCTATGTATGGCAATGCAAAGATTTTTTAATCTAAGCCTAGTTTATATGATTTCTATGATGCTGTGATCACTTATGGATTTGTAGAAGATTGAAATGAGGAGGAATAGTAAATTTAATTTGGTGGTTCTCACTGAGGGATCAGAGGCAAAACCATGGAGCAAAGAAGTTACCTATTCTTCAAAATATTATGCAGTAGAGATGTTTCCAGTCTGGGAAGCAACAAGTTAGTCTACGTAGCAATGTCCTGAATTGAAGATTACGATGCTTTTCATGACATTGATGAATAAAAGCTTACTTTCATGGGAACAGTTTAGGTTTTCACATATAGAACATCCTGATATGTACATATCTTGTGGAAAAAATAATAGTAACTCATAAGAATTTAAAAGAGCACATAGTTCTGGGCATGCTTCATATGTGTGAACTAAAACAAAGAAACAGAGCAATAATATTTTTGAAAAAAGTATATAATATATTTGGTGAAGAAATGAATAATTCCATTTGAGTGTTAGCATATAATATCAGCCTAGGTTGGATCTTTATTAATTTTCAAAGTATATAGGCAGGACAATTATTGCTAATATCTATTAATACTTCAGGACAAAGTGATTTGGATAAACTAATGATTGGCTTAATTTTCTCACTATACTGAAGTTGTCTTTGCAATTATATTTTTACAAACTTTCTAAAATTTTCAGGTAAGTTTAGAAGAGATTCTTTCCCAGAGGATTTTGATGAGCCGGAAATAATTTTTCAAGCAACATTTGGAAACAGGTGGTATACTTGGTCCTTCAAGGGGTCTTCTTTTCGAGGTTCAACATCTGGATTTGAGTGGAGAGAGGAACCGAATTGGGAAAATTGTAAAACCAGGAAGTGGCATTCTACTAGTGACAGAGTCTGAATATAAGTCAAGTTCTGTAGGTTCGCGTTGCGACAGAATAATACTTGGGCTGCCTCCAACAGGTCCTTTAAAAATTGAAGATGTTAAAAATGCGTGAGTGCTTAGCTTGTTTTTTCTTAATATTATCATTCAGTAAATTATCTTTTGTTCTTTATGACGTTTACATTTCTTACTTCTATCTGGAAAACATTTGCAGTTTCTGCATTTCGGCTTTAAAATGGCATCCTGATAGGCATCAAGGCTCTTCATCGCAGGTCAGTTGAGAACTAGTGATGTTTCCCTTTTCGTATATGGATTGATTTATCATACTTGAAAAGTTTAAGGAGCATCCACTAATCAGATGTCCCGTCTCTTGGCTTTATATTTCTGATTAACGACGGTGCTGCCCATCTAAGAGTAGTTATTTGCTATTCTTCTCTTGGTGAAATTAGTTATTTAATCTCTGTGGTTTGCTCTAATGATTTAGTCACTGCATGTTTTTAAAATTTTAGTGGCTAGTTCATGGCACTTAATCCAGCAATAGGATTGTTTGTTTGTGACGGATCTTTTCCCACCACTTTGTTACCGTATTTTGGTTCTGAAAGCTGCTCCTTCGTACATGAAGGAAACTGCCGGCGAGAAATTTAAACTGTGTTAATGCATACAAATCGTTATGCAGTGCCCTTTCTTGAGTTTATGCAATCCATTTCGCACCACATTTTAAATTCTTCATACACATTACTGTTATGTTATGAGCAATGTTTGACATCCCAATTGTGATGCATCTCCAATTTTAAAAATTAATAAAAATAGCAGTGAGGTTTATTCAATATTTTACATTATTACAATTCTGCGTTTAGAATAATAATATAATATTGATTGCAATACATCGCAATTGAGATGAAACGCACTTTTGTTATGCTATATCTTCAATAACTATTCTTCCTTACAATTTGTAAGCTCTGTCATTTCCCCCCATTTTAATCTGAACAGATTTGCTCTTATTTGAAACTTGCAGATTTGTTTATTGCAGTTCATTGTAAAATTAATATCAGCTCAGTTCATAAAAAATTATGCCAGTTGCCAGAGTTACAAATAGAAAAACTTAGGGGTATATGTTTGTGGTAAATTTGAGAGATAAATTATAGAAGTAAATTGCATAATGAAAAAGTAATGAGAATATACGTCTTTTTTAGAACATATTGCCTTTATGTATTTTGCAATCTATCCCAAATAACATATCAACATAGCGTATTACATATTTAATATATTATAATTATCAAAAGATGTATCAGTTTATTTTTTTATTATGTAATCTACTAATCCGTAATTTATTACTAAATCTATCAAAACTAATTTATCATCAGAAAGAAAAACTTTTTATCCTAGCACATTGTTTTGTTTGGTCTTGTCTGGTTGAAAATTATGATTTAATTTTAGCTTTAAGCTAGTTGAACGGTCTGTGCATCACGTAGGTATGGTCATAATGATATTTATTTTATTTATTTCTATTTGACAAAAGATACAATAATTTAAATAAAACAATGACAATGTCTGTAAATAATTATATGTAACTGATAATTGATTGATCAAGCATAATAATTTTTTTAATAAAATTTTGAATTAATCTTTATGATAAAAAAGATTAATCTAATTAATTACAAAGAATGTGACAACTATAATTATATGAATGATAATTGTTATTTTTCTTATGTTTTTAGAAGATAAGATTTTTAGGAGAAAAACTATTATTCTTTTAGTAAACAATTTTAGAATTAGTATATATTGATTATTAATTGACCAATTAATAATTTAGAGAATTAAGTTTAATTATATGATCGTTATGTATTCCAAATTAATCTCAAAAAATACGAAATAAACTGAAAAGTTCACCTATCTTAAAGATGTATGCGGTGGTTTGTGTATTTAACTTCAATTGTCAATTAAAATTATTTTTCTAAGTAAAACGAAAAGAAAAATATTAATTCATGAATTTTGGTCTTCTCTTTTTTGAACATTCATTGTATGATGATGATTACGATATAATATAATGATGAAACTAATCAATTATATTTATAATTGAAATTAATGCATGAATAATTTGCTAAAAAATAGTTTAAATATTAGAAAACACTAAAAATTTAGAAAAAATCAACTAAAATCATGTAAGCAATTCACGTCAACGATCCTTGATCTACCATGTCGTTGGGTTGGAATTCAATATTAGGTATTATATAGATGGATGCAGCATATCTAAGGAGGATAGAGTTTGTGTTTTGGTCATGCCTCAACTCATCTACGAGGAAGCAATAATGCACCTACATACGCCATTCGACTTGAATCCGAATGTACTCATTAACAGGTTGGTGTCCAACCACTAGAGCTATCGAGTTGCGACAAGGAAATTAGAGTTTGGTGATGATGATCCCATGCCAATCATGTGTCGTTATTTCATTTAACTAGTTTATCTTACATTCATTAAAGAGGTCAATAACGGATACCTGCTAGTGGTCCTGCCATATTTATTCACGTCCAGGCCAAATAGGGTTGGTTGGGACATTGATTTGAACCAAAATAGGAGTAAAAGTAAAATTGTAAATAAGACATAATAGAATTAAATTGACTAATTTGTTATAAAGAATCGGATGATTTGTTTAGATATTTTGTGTAATGTACTATTTGGTATATCAAAATCAGATCAAACTTGTTAATTCTTACCATTTTTAAGACCATTTCCATTGCCAACTAAGCCAAATCCTCCTCACCCCTGAGACAATGTATTAGGTTATCTAGTGAATAATCTTCTTAAATAAACATTAAAATCATCAATGTGATTTCAACGTTAAGGACTATCAGAGTTTTCAAACAATATGGCTATCTAGCAAAATACTTCTAAAATATCAAGTTGCTTGCGAATGTTTTTTACAAGCCATTTCAATTACTTCAATTATGAATTGAACTTAAGACTTTTTAGTGTTATAATTAACTTTAATACTAATAAGTTACTCCCCCGTTCCAATTTGATAGGTATAATTTCTATTTTGGATGCCCTAAAACATAGATATAATTTTTTTGTTGTATTTATTATTAACAAAATTATAAATTTTTATTTATTTAATCTTTTTTAACTAATTTATTAATTACAAACACAATTATTCAAAGGGTATAAATGAAAAATCGTATAAATTAAATGATTTTAACTATCAAAACTACTATTTTTTAATTTCTGTGAAAAGTAGTTAGTATTTATCAAATTGAAAGGGAGGGAGTATTTTGTGAATGTTCAATCTGCCTTCATTTCAAATCGTGCATCAATTTTCGTTGACTACCAGGTCTGAGAATGAACCATCACCAATTGCGTCTGATCCACTAACGGTTACTTCTCCATTCAAATTTCAAACTGGCATACAAATTACCGAATTCTTCAATACGTTGCTAGAAGGGACAACTTTAAAAGATGGAGGACTGAACGGAATATTATGTCTAATGTCACAGGACTTCTGGATACTTTCTCCATTTTCTATGCGTATGAGTGGAAAGGTTGAGAAAGCAGTCAAAGATACACTAAAAGCGCAAAACTTCATAATGCGGTTTTTCATAAAAAGCCAATTTTGAGAAGTAAATCTTTTTAATCACGATGAACAATCACCAGAAAATATCTGCACTACTCAAGAATGAGAACTTTGTGCAACAATTGAAGAGAGATTCAAAAATTACAAACAAATTTTGATTTCAATTAGAACTCAATTATCAGAGATTATAAACAAGAACTAATCAAAGCTTTCCATTTAATCTAATCAAGAAATCTTCAAATTACAACATAATCCTAAACCTAAATCTTCTAGAATGTCATCTCATCACAACAAACAAGAACCACCCACCACAACCATCACAATCTAGAAACAGAGAAGTACAACAGAGGAAGAAACCATGAAAGCATAGATCAAGAGCAAGAACCCAAAATGCAGAGCCCAATTCCTCTTGAACTTACCAAAGTAACTCTCTGGAGGTTCTTGGTAATGAATGTCAAGCTCACCTTCATCACCAACAACCACATCGCCACCACCACCACCACTAGCCATCAACCTCATTTTCAGCTCTCTGAGCTTTTCTGTGGCTAACCCTAGAGTGAGCTTATGACACCTTCTTTGATACTTAAACCCATTAATGCACCTGAGAGTTTGAGCCACAGAGACATAGAAGATAAGGTGGGCTAAGGAGAGGAGAATAATGGGTATCCAGCAATGGCGGCACTGGAGGCGGCTAGGCTGAGATTGAGCCAAGAAATTTAGAGAGAGGAAGATGAAGAAGAGGAGGAAAAACTTGTGAAGTTCCTTCTTTTGGAGGTCTATTGCTCTTTTCTTCTCAAGGGTTTTCTCAAAGTGGAGTTGGATTATTGTGTTCAGTGCTTGGAGGGCTGTTTCTTTAGGGATGGCTTGTTGGTGGTGATGGTGG
>CAODLS013032666.1:0-11663 GCA_948243855.1 Flueggea neowawraea
AAAAAGCATGTGCCAATCCATTATAATGTTTATGTCAATATAGTTATCGTGCGTAATGCTATTCGACGATCGCTAAATCCATTTGATCAAAGTATTATCTTTGAATCTGTTAATAACCTACACAATATTATTCGCAAAATTGTGTATCGTTAAATACATGGCGCATCAATAGTATTATTAGATTAAGTAAAGTTGGATATTCAATGAGATTGTTGCAGGTAATCAACCATATCCAGACTGGATTTCCTACGGACCCGACTTGCCAGTTTGTTGACTCACTTTACCTTTTTGTTAAATATAGGATTTATGCACCTTATAATCAAGATCAAGGTCCCACTAAGCCTGGATCTTGTCTGTCTTTCAGGTAACGTTTGCTTTGAATATTTTCGGAGACTTATTAAGTTTGGCACATGGCTATAATTTATGAGTGAACATTAATGTTCAAATGCTACGGCGTCTTCAACTTGAAGAGGTAACAAGGAAAGAGCAGTCCATAAGTCTTGAATTTGAAGACTTTACCCTCTTCTCCAAATTGGTGACAAGTTTGGACATTTCAATTACTCCGTGGACCGTCATTCGAGTTAAAGAAAAATCAATTCCAACTCTTAAATTGGCCAATTTTTAGCCAGCCAATCCTTCTTTCTTTTACTTGTTTGTCATCAGTTATTGGACTTCGAATCCATCGATTCCGATATAGATTACAAGTGCACTGATAAATCAGCCAAAATTTTGAAATGATGAATGCTAACTAGTCACAGTCAACAGATTGATTTCTTTAATTTTATTAATACATGAATCAAATAAAAAATCAAGGGTATTGTGGGTTTAAACTTGGAATCCATTTAAGAATAGAAGCAATTTTTGATGCTTTGAGAGCCTAAGAACGTAAGCCCGTTAATTTGAGTGAGCCAAGGCATAGCCCAAATCAAGTTTCTAAAGGACTGTTGAGTTCGAAGTGTTGGGTCTTCGAACTGCTCAAAGGGCCATGCCTTAAGGGCATGGGACTGCCTTTACCATCATACTTAATTTTTCATCTTTAAATAATAATATGTTTCTTTTGCACACTCATGGTTTCTTTTCTTATCTTCAATATATTTTTATCCAAATATTTTACTCAAATCTATTAAATGAAAACCAATAAATATGCACTAAAAAATATTAACATAGATTTTTCAACATATCAAGAAAAATATTATTATTCAGTAATATTGCCAATTCAATTTCGACTTCTACAACACCACCATTTCTTGAATGTGTCAGTTTCAAAATTACGTAAATGAAAATTGACAAAACTATATGAGAAAGAAAAATAAACTAATTAAATACCAAACAATAAACAAAAAATGCCAAACAAAAAACATGAAAAAGAAAACTAAATAAAAACAAACAAACAACAAAATTAAAACCAGAAAAAATCAAAAAAAAAAAAACAAAATTCAGATCAAATTTATACATATAAACAGACGAAAAAATAAAGAACTAAATAAAAACCAACAAAAATCATAAAATAAAAAATAAACTAAATATAAACACAGAAGCAAATTAAAACAAAAATACAAAATATATGAAAACAGATGCAAAAAAAATGGAATTAAAATGAAAGCAAAATAGAACATAACAACACTAAAAATAAACACAAAACAAAAATTATATGCAAAAATAAACCAAATAAAAACCAGTAAACAACTAAATAAAAACGAAAAAGAAACACAAATAAAAATTGAAAAACATAAGAAGATGAAATTTAACATATTTTACTTTTATCATTTCAGTTCATATTTATTTATTGTGAATGAAAATTAACTTCTTTTAACAAAAGATGAAAAAGGGAAACAAAAAACAATTATCAAAATTAACAACTACTCGCTTCAAGAAAGTATTAGATTTTGTTTTTTTATTTTGAAAAACAAACGAAATAGAAGCAGATCTATAACATATACAATTGGAACCAGACAACCTTTCTTATCAACAAAGCTTCGTATGTGTGCCAATGTGGAAAACCAAAGAAATCATATTATTCACCAATTGTTTATGTAAAACCTTATATTGTTAAAGAAATTGAAATTTGCGAACAAAATTATGCCAGCTTGCTTCATTATCACTTTGGAAATTCTCATCCTACTTTTTTCTCGCATGTTTGTAAAACAAATATGTCAGCCTAGAACGATGATAATCCACGTCAAAACTAGAAGTTTTAATCTTCTTCCCAATAACAAAATATTCAGTAAAAGACATAACAATAATCCACAATCACTGAAAAAAAAACGCAAAAAATAACTTAAGCAAAAAATCAACTAGAATTTAATTGAAAAACAACTACTAACTAACCAAAGAAAATTAACAGAAATAAACCAAAAAACAATAACTAGCCAACTAAAACAAATTAAGCAAAAAATCAACCAGAAATCAACGGAAAAGCAACCACTGACCAACTAAAGCAAATTAAAATTTACAATCTATGAAATAGGCAACCAAACATAAATGTCAACGACTTGTTGTATGGTAAGAACAAAAGACAGAAACTTGGGAGGATGGAGAAAATGAATGTACACATCAAAAGAGATAACAAGAAAAAATAGAAAGTGATACAATAAAACATCAACCAGAAATCAATTGAAAAAAACCATTAACCAACTAAAACAAATTAAGATTTACAACCTATGTAATAACCAATCAAACAAAAATGTTGATGACTTGTTGCATCGTAAGAATAAAGGACAGAAACTTAGAAGAATGGAGAAAATGAATATACCCATCAAAAGAGGTAACAAGAAAAAATAAAAAACGATACAACAAAAAATCAACAGAAATGAACTAAAAAACAACCACTAACTAACCAAACAAATTAAGATTTACAACCAATATAATAACCAACCAAACAGAAGTGTTATCGACTTTGGAGAATGGAGGAAATGAGTGCAAGCATCAAAAGAGATGACAAAAAAAAAAGAGAAAGCAATAGTATAAAAAATCAACTAAAAAACAAAAAACAAATCAACCAAAAAATAACCATTAACCAACTAAAGCAAATTAAGATTTACAACTGATGTAATAACCAACCAAATAAAAATATCAACGACTTATTACATAGTAAGAACAAAGGACATAAACTTGGAAGAATTGAGAAAATGAATGCATATATCAATAGAGATAACAAGAAAAAAATGAAAGCGATACACCAAAAAATCAACCAGAAAATAACAAAAAATAACGAAAAAACAACTACTAAATTACTACTAATTTAGAATGTAGAATTTGTAATAAATAATTTGTTTTGCAGGCTCTACTCATGGAGTTTTCAAAAATACGAACTTATACAACCAAAAATCAATGAAAAAATAACGAAATATCAACTAAAACAATATAATTTCATTCCAAAAATTATTTTATAATATTTTAAAGAATATTTCTAGGTAATAATTGAAATAAATTTTTGATCTATTATAAAAAATTATTTTTGAATATTTTCAAATTCATACACTTACTTTTAAAATTTTCAAAATATTCTCATGATTTATTTTGCACCAGAATAATTATAAATGATTTTTCAATCAAATTTGAATAATAATTCAAATATATTACATACATTATGAAACAAATATTCTGGGTAGTTTCCACATTTATTATGACTTTTCTGAATTCTCCAAAAAATTTCAGAACTTTTTGACCTTCGGAGATATTTATTACAAATTATTTTTGCCTCATATATTGGAAAAATCATAATAGATACTAAAATTTCTAGAAAAAAATTATTCAGCAATAATTTGTATATTTCAGTATCTTTCTAGAGATAATTTTATGGAAATTTTGAACTTCGAAACTATATTAAATAATTATTTTTTAGTTTTTTTTTATTATTATTATTATTATTATTATTATTATTATTATTATTATGTTCTTGATGTTTTTGGTTTTTTTACAAAAAAAAACCCAGAAAATTACAGTAATTAACCTTCAATATTTGCACTCTCATATCTTCTTGTAGAGTTGTTCAAATTTAATTCTGTTTGTTTAGTTGTAAAGTTCACATTTTCCATTTTCAATCCATGCTTTATTTGAATGCTATATGAATCAAATCATAAAAAAAATTGATCTTAATAATCTAAAATAATCAACTTCAACAACAAACTAGATTTCTGAAAAATTTTCAAATTTTTAATATGTTCAACATGCAATCTTTGAACATTCACAACTTGTAGTGTAAAGCACCAAATTCCCATCCGTTTGATTCCTCATAAAGTTAACACAGCATAATTCAAATTCACATAAAATATTCAGAGAAAAACAAACAAATTAATAAGAAAAATTAAGCATAAATATGTGAATTCGTTATTGCAATTTAAATAGCTATAACCAAGCAAATTAATAACAGAACACAAACATATACTGATATATATATTCCCTAAGGAAAACAAACCTTTGTTTTATTGAGAGCAATCATGCGCCTAGTATGAGACATGTAAAAATCAAAAGAATATTTAGAAAAAAAATACGGAAAACAATAGAACAATGCTGCTTGTTGGTTAAAATTGAAATCAACAACGAATTTAACAACAACAATCATTAGTCTAAATTTAGTAAGAATCAGAAAATAATGGCAAACCTGTACAATAAAAGGAGAACCTACAGGACCAGCACCGCTACCACCCTTAGACCACTTACTGCTCCACAGACATGTTTTGCCACTTGAAATCAGAAACTCCAATAGCAAACAGGTGATTAATCAACTATTAGTAATGGTGATATAAAGAAAAAACAATAGCTACATGATCCCACTGATGGCCAAGTTGTCAAATCCCAACAGTTTTAGCATTCATATTTGCAATGCACCTAATCAAATCTTTCTTTCTAAATTCAATCAAGTATTAGATTAAAAATTGCTAATGTCCAAAATAAATATTTAATTTTAGTTTCAATTCCGGGTATTCTACCAATATGTAATATTAATCAATCTCCTCATTTCAAAAAATAGATAACACAACCATGAGCCAGTCTATCATTCTTTTCGTATTAAACAAAACAACTTAATGTCAACAGCATAACACTCCCTAAAAATCCTATGGTTGATCAACAGATGCAGTTACACCAATCAGAGATTTCAAATTAAATGGTATCCAAATGACACATATATCCGATCCAAGCGGTATCATAACCAGAAAGTCTCAAATGCTTCACTAAACAAAACCTTATGTAACCTCCATTACAAAACCTTGACTTCACTAGGTGAAGGTCCAATTCTTTGATTGATAACATCACCGAATGAACCACGGCTCTCACCTCACTTTCGTGCTGACTCATCAAGTGCTTATTAAACTAGAAAAGGACAAAAACAAAACAAATAAGTTAATGAACCAAAAACAACTAAAAAAATACAAATAATTGATTCAAATATGAACATGTAATAATTATTTAAATTCTCATAAATTAACTTACAAAAATCTTGTCAGCGAGGTGATGGAGGTCAGATTTGGAAAGAGAAATGGCGAAGAAGACAATGGCGATGAAGGAGAAGTGGAGGTCGATGACAATGGAGGATGCATCCTTTAGGAGAAACGCGACAACGACGAAGGAGCAGAGATTGGAGCGAAGAGACCGCAAACGAGAAGTGACAATGGAGAGTGACAACGTAGTAGAGGGAGGAGAAGTGATAGCGACGGGTGGCTGATAAATGAGGTTGATGGTGATGAAGGAAGAGGAGGGATGGTGGTGGACGAAAAAGTTAGACAAGAGAGAAGAGAGAGAATAATGAGACGAGAAAAAAGAGAGAAAGAGTGATAGAAGAGAGAAACGCGGGAAAGAAATGGCTTAGAGAAATACAACTAACATATCTGGCGTCATAAAATAGTATAAGATATTAGCAAAAGAGTATTATATGTGAATCCTAGCATAAATGTGTAACATTAAATTTTGTAGTGTCCATAGGAAAATTAAAAAGTGGAAAGAGTATACAGTCCGTAATTTCTCCCATGCCTTAAAGTTTGAACCTAGTTTTGTTTGGCCTTCCTATGTCCTCGGAACTCTATAATTTGTTTTTTTTCACAAGTCATTTTATTTGCTCTTGTCAGCGTTGAATCTTCGATTTTTTAATGTTAAATTAATTTTAGCATCAATGAATTACAAGTGTATTAATTAATAAAAATCATTGCTCAAACTTGTGAGGGCCAATTTTGAGAGGGACATCAGAATTATAGCTAAAAAGATGACCATTGTAGAAAGCAAACGAGTGCTATTCATTTTCCCATATCTTTGGGAGCAAGACCATGAATCATCAGTATCAAAACCCTTATGAATAAAAAAAGGCCCTCCAAAAGAAACAGAACAAATAATTTATAATTGTCATTTTGGTAGGAAACTGTTGCTTTATATCTACCTAAGAGTATTGGGTGGTTGGCATTGCAGTGAGGACATTTGAAACAGTATCGGAGCTCAACCATGCTATAGGTCCAGATTAAATTGCCCACGGTGTATAGAAATTATGAGACCCTTAGGGAGACCATTTCATAATGGTGTTTAAATAAAACATAAGAACATGATGGAGTTTTTTGATAGAGCACAAAGCTTATGAGTTATAGTGATAAGTGGATTGATTCCTGGTTATTGGACCTACCATTGTATATGCCAAATCATACTACAACTTCATTATAAAAGATTGTGGCCTAAATATCAAGATAATAAACACGTTTTCCGTTGGATCATTTCATAAAATCAGAGCTAAAACTTTGTATGTTTTTTTGCAGAGAAATAAAGCCACAAAACTTGGATGATGATTGATGGGAGAAAAGAAAGAAAGTGGGTGCTGATTAAATGGCATATTATTCATTAGAATCATGTTTAAGTACTTTTAAGGAAGCTATGGATTTAACGGCGATTGATTCGTTCACACTAGGCCTATGATCCCAGCAAAACGCCTTTTTCCTTCAAAAGCCAAAAAGGATTGATACTCCATTACCAAACCACGCCTCCTACTCTCATTTACTGTATAAACAAAGCACTTCCGTTCTCAATTTCTCTTCGCTAAACATAAGCAAACAAAAATCATCTTAGATTTCTAAGAATTTGTTCCACGGATTTATACGAATATTAGAGCTACATCTTCCAATTTTCTCGTAATCAAATGCTATTAAAATCGACTTTGATACTAAATAAATAAAAGTTAGATAAAAGTCAAAATTTTAGAAATTCAATAGTTCAATTCGACCAAATGTTTTGTTTAATGCTATGGAATTGTTCAATCCCTTTCAACGTTGTGCATTTTTCCTTTTCAACACATAATATATAGTTTTAATTTTCACCTAGTGGACAATTTGGTCGAAGAAAATGTCAAATTTGTGAATAGGATTTTGGGTCACATAATAGGATTTTGGGTAGGTGAAATATATTATCAAAATATCTATCCATTCTACATGGAAATGACGTGATGGCAAAAATGAACTATGGCATAGGATAAATATAAATGTGAGAACCGATGAATTTTGCCCAACAACACATTTTCTCTTTTTAAAAAAGGGCATTGTGGCTTTATGGTATCTATTTTCCTTTTGCGCATGCTAGAGGAAGCACTTTAACTAAATACTATGTATATTACTATTACTATTTAATTTATTAATTCGCAGTCTATTTTAAAATTTACCACAAGCAAATATCACCTAAAAACTTGGACGTAAAAAAAAGGGTATATTGACTTAAATCAAGAAATCAAGACACGAAAAGGCAAGTCATCATGAAATTCAAAGCAAGTAGAGTCTTTAAACGGAAATCAAAAGTGGGATCCTTGACTAAAATAATGGTTTTTGAGGAATTAATTAAGGACTAAATTAACTTTAGCATCCTTCATTGAAAATTTAGCTTTCTTTTTAATTAATTTATTGTGGAAGAGGATCCCCATATGTATGCATTGCATCATGAATACATGTAAGATAATCCACCTTTAATTCTTGTAACCAATAATAATTGCCAAAAGAGGCTTATTATGGTGCTTGTTATCAGCACTATGCTTTATACACAACTAGCTCATGCTCCTAATTATAACACCTTAAATTACATTATAAAATTAACTAATTGATAAGTTCTTAGAACCTCCAATTAGAATGCAAAAGTCATAATTTATTGGATTGATTACACTACATCTCATTTGTTTATTAGTAATTGATGAACTCATTAGAATTTGTCTATTTGTATGTGTTTAATTATATCACATATATTTAATAATATAATCAATTGTATTTTATTTCCATTTTAGAATCTTGTCTCTGTTTTCGATTGCAGAAAATCCATTTTCTCCGATATAGTGAGAGTCGTTTGTGTTCTTATGACTCCATCAGTTTGTCATGCACTATTGAATTTCAGATGTTTGTAAAAAAAAAAAAAAGAGATTTTGTTACACTAGCAATTTTTCAATAATGACGATATGGCATTCGTATGTTATAAATCACTAGCAATCTGTGAATCTCTCGTTAGGGTATTAATTTGAAACAACATCAAGTGTGATTGGAAATTGCATCCAGTCTCTGATGATTAGTGAAGTCTAATTTACATTTGATGTTCGTAAATTTAGTAGCAGTAAAACAATCAATTCGAACAACAAACTGAAACAGGACATATAGATCATTCTATAGTGTTTTGTTCATAACTTCTTTTGCAGAAATCTAAATAAGGCAAAGTTTGTTGGTTGGGAAATTGGATTCACATACCCCTGTTTCTAAAAAATTTCAAATACTAATTCCAAATACAGAATTCTCAGTATAATTTACAATTGAACCTGTAATCAAACGTTATTCAGTGAAACAGTCAGTCCAACTAGTCTTGGCTAAACAAGTATAACTTCCAACACACATGGACTTAAACTGCACCCTTTTACAGATAGTTACTGGACATATTTGAATACAACTTTCATGTTTTATATTTTTCCAAAATCAGTCTCTTCAAAATCAGCAAACCACGGACTGTTCTAACAATATCTCTAATCTGACATTTCACAATATTTTAACCATAACTTTCAAACAACAGAAAATTAGATCAAACTGTTTTACAGGCACGTATATGACATCCAAATAGACAACTTTTATTCTTTGAGTTTTCTCAAATTTTGTCTCTATCAGTTTCGAAAATATAAAACAATTTGACGGTTTTTAAGTAGTATTACGAGTTTAGAATTACCTTAGCTTTGTTCAAGCCTTCTTGGAAGAAACCGAGGGTCAATTATGTTTCAAATAGAATTCAGGAATTATAGGATTGATTTTTTTGCTGTGGATAAGGTTTGGACAGAAAAAGAGTTTGAAGATGTTATAAAAATAACATAACTAACCGTGATTCATTCTTATCTTATGTATATAAAAAAGGTTGCCGAATTTCTTTCCCAATTTTGTTTTACCTGAACCTATTTTATTATTTCCATTAATGTGGGACTTAATTAAGGTAATTGAGAATGTAAGACAGCTAAGTTAAACCATCTGTGAAATTGAGACAAGTATTTCAACACTTTGGACATTACATATGTTAGTTTTCATTTTCGTCTGTTTTCTTGATTTTTCTCTTTTTAGTTGCTTATAAATACATTATTCTTTCAAATTAAAGAGACACTTTTTTAATGACAAAATTATTAGGAGTAAAAGCAAGTCCATAATGGACAATACGTGGCTCCAGTAGCCAAATGATTGTCAAATAATATCAATGATAATTACATAAAATTAGAACGAACAAAACCAATATTAGAATCCAAAATCAAATTATACCATGTGAACCGAAGGATGGATTTATCATAAATTGCTGCAAGACTGCACGCCGGCCAAATTATCAAAAAAAAAAGGGGGGGGGGGGGGTGTGGTTTGAAGGTTAGTGAATATAAAAGGCAGATGCAGCACCAAAGTGTTCAAGTGAGATTTGAGTTCCATTCCATTTATGTGGATAAAACCTCCTGAATAAAACCTCCTGAGAGGCTGAACTCAAAGTATCTAGTGCCAGTAGTGAAAGCTAAAGCAAAACAAATGGCAAGAATCTTAAGAGGACGAAAAGAGGGACCCAAAATTGATGATGGATGCATTAGCGGCGCGTGGAGCTAATTTTAAAGGGGACAAAAAGGGTCGCAACAAAACTATCAATAGCGATAGTGATGAGGGCAATCAATTGAAATGAAGAAATTAAAACATCAAAAAGAGAAGTCCACATGAAACTGAATGCATATCCAAGTGAAGGACTCTTTTGGTGGGCTCTTCTTCCACTACATTGTAAAATGTTGAGGATGTGCATCAAATCTTACATTTGTGAATTGCATATGTTGTTGTCCTTCATGGTTTTTAAATTAAATTAGATTACATAATTTTTTTTCCTGACCGTATATTGAAATACATCCAAAATATAGCATAATACTAACTACATTATAACGCTAGTAAACTTCATTCGCAGATTGTTAATGTCCCAAATAACATCTATTGACATATTCTCATAGATGAATTCTACAAGTGTATTAACAGAATAATGCAATGTCATTTATTGTGTGCTTTGAACATTGACAAGTAACTCATTTGAATCGTCAAACTCACTAGACTTTGGATCCACTATTAACCTACATAGTGTTGTGCTTAAAAAATCATTTTAATAAATTAATAGAGGAATGTGCTTATAAATCACATACTGATAGAAGATACAGAATGTATAATATATTATATGGGAATAAAATATAGTTTTTTTTCAATCACCTAAAATATGCACGCATTAATGTTTTAGAACCGAGAAAATGAAATGGAAAAAATATCTTTAAGGTTTATATGTAAATATAGCAAATTTAATATAGAAATCATGCAAAGATAAATTCATGCGATATCCTATATTTATCACCCTTTTTGGCGATGCTAAAGGTGAAAGAGAGAGAGTGATGTGGAGTGCACAAGACACGGGGACATCTAGCATGTGTTTTGATAAGGAAAAATTCCATGTTGGTTCTTTTCAACTGTTTTTTCTTTGACTATTTGACGACCTTCATTTATTAAACTTTTCCCACTACTTAATTTATTTATTTTTATTCAATTTCAAATGGAAAAGATGAGAGAAACAATGGAAGAAGAAGGAGAAAAAATTAATTATTGAAATTTACTAAATCACACTTAATATTTAATTTTGATATGTAATAATAATTACATATTTCGTTGCAGATTGATCTTACTCTATCGTGAGTTAAATGAAAGCTCTCCCATTTGTCACAAAGAAAAGAAAGTCACTACCAAACCAATATTGTACGACTAAAATATCGTATGGCTAAAGTATAATGTTTCATATTAACAGAACTAAACGCAAATGTAGAAAAAAAGGGATGACATTTGCGTTGTCATGCATTTCTTCTCCATCACCATTTCTTTTTTTATGTCATGCATGTCTTCGCCAACTTATAAAAAAGTAAAAATAGTTCAAAACAAGAAAAAATCATATAACAAATGAATTTATGTTTAATTGAACCGAAATCAACTATAGCAGAGTTAGATTAATTTAGTGATAAATATTTAGAAGATGAGATTTTAAGTTCAAGACTCAATAAAATAATACGAGGATTTGAGGTAGTATTATAATGACAAGAGATTGTACTAACAAATAAAATGGGATAAAAAAATCCAATAAAACAAAAATTGAAGAGGGGCCAAAGGACAGCTATTTTGGGCAGAGAGCATATTGAT